>JAKOGI010001162.1:40000-277500 GCA_029747015.1 Carnegiea gigantea
AAATGTTGGGAGGCTGCATTGATGAGAGCAGTTCTATCCCTTTCCGAAAAGTATTCGGTGTGACGGCCGACTATCTCCCTTTGAGAGAGACGTTCAATGATACCCTCTAATTCATTCCGGTCCATAAAGACATCAGCAACTAGAGGTTTCTTTTTGAACGACTAATAAGGAGAGGAGCGAAGCAGGGGGGGCAAGCTCCGCAGGTGGCACCTGCCGTTGATGAGAAGGCCCAGCGTGGTCGACGACCAAGGGCGGTAGATTATCCTGACCCGGGGTTGGAGCCGACGGGGTAGAGGCTCGGCTTGACAGAGGAGGACAGTGTGTACCCTCAGAGGCAGATCTGCCTCATAAAGAGTAGTAATGTTCCGGGGTCTCGTCCTAAGATGAGATTTCCCCCTCTTCCACTTGATGTGGATTACCGAGAAAAATGCTATTAGCAGAAAAGAATTTTCAAAGCTCACTCTGGGGATGGTTGGTTTCGACATTCAACCCCTTGGCTCGGGTGCAGTTTGAGGAAAACTCCGTAGAGATCACTGCTGATCCATTTGTGAAAGCTCTTTTCCAACTAGTCCATCCCATTGAATTGAATGAAAGACTATCTCGACTCGACCCTTCACTACACGTCTCTTTGCTTTCTATCTCTTACAGACAGAATAGATGAAGGCCTTAGATTGAGAACCTTTTCCCTTGTAGTTTGATTTCCATACAGAAGAAATTACTTTTTTTTTAGAGGATCCCTCTTTCTCGCTCAAAAAGAGCTCGGAACCTAGCCCGAGAGAGAAAAGCGTGCATTACGAGTACTGCCCAGATCTTCTCAATACAAGATTGAAAAGGAGGGGGTCTTTCTTCTCAAGTAGTAAAGAAGGACCGGGCCTTCTTTCTTTAGTAGCGAGTAGAACTTGATTGACAGATATGGAGTTGAAACTGCATTTATTGTCACCATGACCAGCCCTGACTTGACTGGTGGGAGAAAAAGTATCTGCGCAAACTCACTAGACGGACAATCGACCCTAGGGAGAGAAGCTAGCCCGATTCACTAGCCTGGGAACATCACTTCAACTAGTGGCTGGTAGTGGAATTGAAGGAAAGCGGCAGCTAATTGAATGGGTTATGTCGCACCTGATTCATCTTCAACCGAAATGAAATAACATTAATGAAGGAATGCAAGTTTCGTTTTACCCATATCGTCTGTCTTATTTAGACCCTGATCTAAATCTATTAGAAAGGAACTGCCCTACGTTCAAGAAAGACTGTCTGGCTGTAGCCATGTCGAATGGAGAAGGAGAGGATTAAAGGGCAGAGGCACGAAGTTAAGCAGCTTTCCCAACCCAATACATAGGTTAAGAAGGGGAATGGGGCAAGGCCGAGGAACCGCCATCTCTTTTCATTTCGTAGGGTGACGGGTTACTATATGAGTCTTGCAAGGAATCAAAGACCTCTGGATGATGTCTTCGGGAGTTTAGTTCCTGCGATGACCAGTAGCCCTTCCATTTATCGAAAAGGGTCTCGCCAAAGCTTAGGCAAAAGCCCAATCAAACAGAAAAAGCAATGACTATACTTTGAGCCCAGCGAAAGTTTCAGTTTCAGGCAAACAAAAGGCATTTTAGGTTAGGAAACAGTCATTCATGTAATGTCCGCCTAGAAGTTCAAGATAAATTCATTCTTTTCAGGTCAGAATCTGATTCCCTCAAGTGGTATACCCAACTGACATGTGATATTGTATTTTAGAGATTGTCTCGGGGAAGAAAGGAACTGAGAGAACAGAAGAACTTGATCTTAAACAACCATATGCTATTTGAATATCTGCTTTTGACTTTGAGGGAAATGAGAGCATTGACATGAAATCTGGCATATTCTCTTACGAAATTGAGTTCTTAGGTCTCAAAGCCTGATTGATGCGTTGTTACATCCACTGACTAAAAGAACTACCCTTTTGTAAAGAAATTCCAGGTAAAGTCCATTTTTGTTCAAATCTCTAGTGTAGTGGCTGGCTGCTTCCTCTACAACTACATCATAAGAAGAAGGCAAAAGGGGAAGGCGAACCCGAAATCCGACCTGGCTGACTTGATTGTTTGTTGAGCTTGCCTTGCCTATTTCCTTGCAAGCAAGTGATTTCATACCTTGTGTTCTACGCTTTAACTGGAAGCAGTGCTTTTATAGTGACTTTCCGGCTAGGAGAAGGCAGTAGGAAAGTGAAGGTTTCTGGCCGATCGATCAGGTGAAAACGACTTATAAGAAAGGTTTTTCCTTCTTTTCGGCTTCTTTGTTTTGTTTAATTTAATTACAGTAAGAAGTGGTCCCTCATCTCGCTCTTGGTTAAGCGGATTAACGCTTTAGGTAGGAAGTAAGGTTGGCTGTTTACTGCGCTTTACTTAAAGCAGGCATCCACTTGTCTGATGCAGTATTATGCTGTACAAGACCCAGGCTTGCCTTTAAGTTGTCTGTTCCCGTTTTCCTTACCAGGAAGGGTCTGCCTAGGATCATTCCTCCTTTTCATCGAAAATGGATAAGCACGAGGGATGAGAGGGCAGATATGCTAGTGAAGTTTGACTTATCGGTATTCTCTTTAGCTAAGGTTATTTGCCATAGGTAACTGGGTTCACCAAAGGCTGTTAGGCCCCCTTCATAAGTGGTTGATGGATGTTCTCCGTCAATTACCTATGGATGGCACATTGAACCAAACAGCGCCTCTGAAGCGCCTAGTTGGCTCCCAAACGGTGTACTCCGTGGATCAAGTCGAGGCTAGTTCCATGTAAGTAAGGTATTCGGGTAAAGTGACCTTACGGGACGTAGCTACACTTCAACACGAACCAGGGTTCAACCTAAGAGAGCTAGTCCTCACCCGACTTATAGACTTCATATTGAAGGCTGGCTATTCGTGACCGCAGGGCGATCAGCAGTCGGCCCCTCATTTCCGTTTGGAATACAGGAGGATTCCTATGGGATTGACGGGAGAAGAGGTGGCAGGGGGTGCCTACCCTCTGTTAGTTCAGTACCGTGGGAATGTGATTAGGAGTCACATTTAGTTAGATTGGGTAACTTTCTCTATATAAGCCACCTTTCCCATTTCGTCAGCCTTGGTCATAAGTAAACAAGGGAAAACGCACTAAGCGACTAACAGCGGAGGAAAGACCCGCATAGAAGATAGGCGTATACCTCTGTACATAGCATCTGGTAAGGACGTTATGTACCACAACTATCATACTTCAAGAATTCCCTAAGAGAAGAAACAGTCTCTCTTCTTTCTTTCTTCTAGGCGTAACTAACCCCCCTTGCTTGGTCAGGGAATCACGCGCTTCTTCTCTTGTTAGAGGAAGCCCTGGTTCAAAGTCTTCTTTATGTTACACGTAGCAACTCTTCTTGTTCAATCCTTTAATCTTTTCGACGAGAGAGTGACTAAGCCTTTAAGGCCAATAGCATTTTCTCTAGCAAGTGTATTCAAAATACCACTATATGAGAATGAGATAAAGCCTCAGCTTTTTTCGCCGTTTGTTTACACCTTCCTTTTGAACTCAGCTTTCACGTCTTTAATCCTCGATTGAGCTAGTCACTGGCGAACGCTTCCAAAAGAGACCTACCTCTACTCTAAACAAGAGCCTTCGGGTATCAGACTAGCTTAAAAACGTAGTACGTAAGGATATAGTTCCTTTCCTCAAAACCAGTCATCCGAGTGGGGCCCTGCGACATGTGCCATATTTAGGTTGCTTGCGACTGAGACTTTTAGGGATTATTTCAATCTTCCCTTAATTAAGGGATTTAGATAACATCCGGTCGGGAAAGAGCCACTACTTGGTTCAATAATTAATTGAAGGAAAATTCTATCCCTCTTCGACATCAGATTCTTATCCTCTTTTCCGGGGGAAATGATGTTTTATTCTCTACGGCCCAAGGAAAAAAGTGGTCTGCTTTATTGAATCTTATTTCAGCGGGTGTCGCTTTCGTTTTCAATAAGGACGTTGAGTAGGAGGTACTTGCCCTTAGAACCATAAACATTTGCTTCTCGCCTTTTTACATGAAAGGTGGGTAGGGGATCTTAATACTGCCAAAGAGCTCGAGTAGATTCATGAATGTCCTGGAATTTCAGTATGGGCTTAACAGGTCGAGAGAGTCTTATGCCGCGCAATCTCTTGCCGAATCTATTTAGACTATGTTAAATCCATAACCCGAGAACACACATTTGCGAATCCGGCCCTCTTTCGTTCGTCGTGATTGCTTTGATTGCTCTGAAAACACCCCCTCTCACTCAGGGGTAGCGATCAGATCTTCCTGCTTCAGCGGTTACGAATGGCGATTCTTACCACAAAAGACGACATTCCACTTTGAATGCTGTTTTCTTTCGCTTTGTTTTGGCTTCCATCCCTGAGCTTTAGCCCTTGCTTTCTTACGAAGAAGAGGCTTTCTCAGATCATATGGGGGAATAAGACTCAACAACCGGTCGTTCAAGTTCAAGAAGCAAACCTAGAAAAAGGGAAAAGTAAAAGACTTGGAGAAAGAAATAAAAAAGGAATAAAGGCATAGAAGAACCATATAAGAAACAAAGAAAAAGATTTCGTGGGGGTGGCGCAGGAGTCAGATCAATCCGACGCGGGATCTATAGGCTCCGCCAGTTTAGGATCCCCTTCTATAACGGGACTGGAACGGGCGAAGCCATTGGATTGATTAGCCCAATTGGGCGAACAGGAATGTGGTCGTCTAGATCGTACCTGCGGAAAGATTAGGTGGACCCCTATACATTCATTGATTAGACCGAAACCAATCGAAGCGATCGAGCTACCCGCATTTTAGTTTTGCTTTATCAAGCAGGGGCTTAGCCGCTTCTTTCTATTATTTCTTAGATTTATGGCAGCATTGGGAAAAAAAGAGACAAAACGTCGAATGTTTTTCCTATTTATGTATTTGGAAAGTCTATACTTAACACACCGACTCAATTGGAAGCTGAATCCTCACAGGGTTCGAAAGTGAAGGTTTCAATCATATTTCTAACACTGAAAAAGGCATAACATTGATTTACACTCGATAACTAAAAGAAAAATTGGAAAATTCTTCATTGTTTGATTCACCTACGCGTGATACTGATCTTAGCATACCAAGGGGCTGACCTGAACTAATGTCCTATACGAGACGAAGGCTAGGGATGAAATGGCAAGTGCCGCATCTCCTTCCACAGCGGATGATTCATATCTATCTCTATCTTCAGACTTGGGCAAAACTAAACTTCTATGCGATGAAACAAAGGAACAACATTCATTCCCTAAAGAAAAAGAAAACCATTACCAAGAAAATGAAAATTTCACAACCGAGATCGCAAGCATGGATCAAAGACGGAATCTCCTCAAAAAGAAGCGCTATCGATACTTTATGCTATAACGATTCACTAATGGAAGTCTTTCGATGATCCAGCTACTCAGACTGGACTCCTTTACTTAGTGGGTAGGAATGAAAGATCTTTTTAGTTATTCACAGAGCTACCACTAGAAGAGCTTACACCCGGACTCTTACTGTAGTCTCATTTCTTTTATCCTATAAAAGAGAAATACAAGTCCGTTTTTCTATTCCTTATAGCACGGGTATAGATTACCTCACGGGATGAACTTATTAAGTTATATTAATACCAGAATCGGGTGTTCAAGTCATTACCATTCAAGTCTCAAGCTTCCGGCAACCACTTATCCCAAGGTAGGTGGGAAATTCATTCCGGATGGATTCTTTCTTTTTCTCTTTCTTTTCTTTATTCTCTTTCTATTTTCTATTTATAGGCTTCGGCGTATGTAGATTCGGCAAATGTTTCCACATCTCGGATCCTGGGTTCACACTGACGGATCTTCGGGAAGTGACGGATCAATCTTTCATTGAAGAGAGGAATTGGCACAGACGAATCAAAGATGAGCCGGCTTCCTTATTATTTTCTCACTGGCATTGTAAATGACTGGAAATGGCAGGGCAAAGACGAGTAGGGGCGGCATAATAGCTAGAAGGTAAGCACAGAAGTCAGAATAGTAGGGAGTAAAAGGGCAGATCGTATTGAATCCCGCCCTATTACTATTTCTATTGTTGTTGTTACAAGACCTGCAGCTTCCTAACAGGAAGGAGAGAGGAAAATCAGTCTAACTATGACGGATTTCTAGCTAATGGGCTATTCGCGTATCCTCACTGGAAAGTGATACACTAAAGAATCTGCTACTTTAGCAGCAACTTCGTTTGAAATGACATATAATAAGGCTTATGCTGGCGTTACGGAGTCAGTGTACTCCACCAAGCCTTATAAGTATGTGGGGTCTAGTTATGTTATAGGTGCAGTGAGTCAAAGGGTAAAGCAAAGCTGGCAACGCAAAGCATGAGGGGACAAAAGTGGCAATCTGCAGGCAGGAGGACAGGGTCGATGCAACAATTATATGTTCTAAAGAAAAAAGACAGGTAGGATAGAAAGATAGCAGTTTCTCGAGTTTACTTTCGGATCTTCCCTAGGTAGGGAGGGAGCTAAAAGAAATGGGAATGAGACTGGAGCGTTGATAAGGCAAGTTGGTCGCTCAATGTCAATGGGCTTGCGTACTTTTCTTTTATCGTCCTAACTTATATTCTTGCAATAAAAAAAATAAAAAGCTAACAGTGAACTTACGGGTAATAACATCAACAGGAGGAGGATGGGCCTGTCGGCCATAATCCCCGGGAATCAAAACAACCAATAACCTTTTGGCTGGGTCACTTCAGTCCTCTTGCTAAGTCCGGAAAGAAAAGCCATAAAAGCTAATCCGCTACGAAGGACGAAATATGAAGTAGGCTCTTCCCGCCGTAACAGTAGAATGAAGTGAAGTAGCTGACTCATCTTTTTATTAGAAAAAGTCTATTTTCTCTTTGATTTCATTCCTAACGTGCCCAAGATAAAGTCTAATGCCGGAGGAGAAAAAGACAAGTCTTTCTATGTATATATAGCAGTTAGACGTACTTCCTTTGATTGATTGAATTACTATTCCTGGTTCCTAAAGCGTTGATCAAATGGCCTGGAAGGCAGTAAGAAGTTAGAAAGAAGTCATTCGCATGTCTTAGACCTTATTCCTTCGATTGATAAGAAGCCTCGCCCGCTGACTTCCTAATACCGATTGAATAGCTCCCTCCTTCATATTCAAAGGCAGCAAGGAATAAAGCAACTAACAAGGCTCATACTGGCCCGAAGGAGGAAAGAAAATTAGCTATCGTCGATTAAGGTAAGAAGATCCCAATCCCATAGAATCTATTCCAACTCGCTGATCTTCACCGGATTGAGGTATTGACTTGAAGTCTTTCTATTTGTGTTCAAGCCCTGAACAGATCTGGGAGTAAAGAAAAGAAGTTTCATTTCATCTGATCCTCTATTATCCACCCTGGGATAAGATACTATTTTATCTATTCCCGTATCCTCACCGGAAAAAAGACTGATATTTATAGTCAGAAGATCAGTCCGGAGATTTTATTACTATTGATATTGGTATTGCAATCCGGTAGGCAAGTCAGATTTTGGTACGAGCCCGACCTGAGGAAATAAAGTCAGATTAATGCCTTCCTGGCGTCCACACTTCAGTCCTACATAGGACAGATCAGCCATGAAAGGTAATTACATCCCATGCCCTAGAGGAAAGATAAGCAACCATTGAAGGGCCTTTAGCGTCCAACAGAACTAAGAGGAAGTCTTGACTTAGTTGCTTTAGGGACTTAGTCTGAAGTAGTTGTGTGTTCTCTTTACAAGTCCGATGGGATTAGTCTTGCTATCTCTTTTTGAAATCCCGGAAGCAAGGAAAGCAGTCTCAACTTCTTTCCGGAAAGAGGGAAAGAGTGACTTTATATAACAGTAACGAAAGAACTGACGGCATTTGAGCTCCCTATCCCTTATCTTCCTTCTTCAGATCAGCCGGAGCTTCTTCTTTCTCTTTTGATACAAGGCCGTAAAGAAGATGATTCGAAGATGAGGAAGACTGGAGCTGACGCTTTCGACTCCCATTCTGTCTTTCTTGCTTGGTAAACAAAGCCAAGCAGCTATTTACAAATACAAAGACATCTTTATTCCGCTTTCTCCTGCAAGCATCCTTCTAATTATGCAGAGATTCCGATTTATCTTAGTGCACTTAAGAAGCTAGCATTGGCAGAAATGCAAGTAGGAAAGCAATTTTTGTCTATTTACCCTCCGTGGGAAGCTACAGAGGAATAAAAAGCATCCTCTTTCTATTTAGTGTTGAGACAATCCCATACTTCAAAGAAGATTCCCCTATTTATCTTATTGCGGAGCTTAGTCTGTCTATTGAGTTGGCAGGACTGAAGCTTAAGACAGCAGTCTCGGATGTCACTATTTCTGTTCCCATTACTGTAGTCAGACTAAGAAAGAGCCTAAAACAGTTTGAGAAATGCGCTAGAAAGACTTCTACTTACGGCCTTTTCATTTTCAGGGCCTAATGCGCCCAAGAGAAGCCGGAAACTAGTCATTAGATTGACTTATCATTAGATTGACTTACCATCCCGCCCTCATTCAGAGAAGGTAGGCCTTGAAGTATGAAAGACTAATCTATTCCCAATCCCTGATCCGTGAACTGACTAAAGAATCCAATCCGACTGATGAAATGCCATTTGAATGAGAAGTCAGGGAATCTCTTTTTGCAAGCCCAGAAGCCTAAAAAGAATAGAAGGCCGGGGATGTCGGAAACTTGACGTTTGAGATTATGAGTTTAACTTAGTGCAAGAGCAAAAACTTGAGAAGTCTTTTACACGCCCTTAAAGCATATATAAGGTAGGCAGCAACTAAGCGTCAACTCTTCTATTCTAATAGCAGCCCCCGGCTTCTCATCCAAGTCCCGTAAATAGAAGAAGCTACTTCGTCATCAGTTGTAGTTTCATTAGCAGAAGTTTGATCCGTAAGGGCAGATTGACGCCTCTTCCCCTCCTAATCCATTCTAATTCCCATTTCATCTATTCTAACACCGGGCGGCTAATCTCTTCAAAAAGCATTGGCAGAAAGCCCGTAAGCAGCCTAACTAGAAGTATAAGCACGGAAGGCTGAGATTCCGTCTTAGTTAGATTTTTAGGTTTTAGTACCCCTCAAAGAACCCTTGGCCTAAACCCATTGATTCTTATCCGGGATCTCGTTAGGAAAGGAAGTTTGCAAAGATGAATGTCTCTACTTTACCTTGCTTCATCAGTAGATAGTCTGATTGACTTTCAAACCTAAAAGGATGATAATTCTCCACATCATGTGGAAAAAGACGAAGACATTGCTTTCGAAGGCCTTTTCAGGTCCTCATTTGGATGATTCCCCATATGACTCATTAAACGTCGGTTTCTCAGTAGCGAATATAGCAGTCTTCCTCTTTGCCTATGGCTCAAAAGTGAAGTTTGTATTCAATTGCTTACTCGAAGCGGGAAAAAGAAAAAGCTTTAGGGTACGGGTACTTTGATTTCTTCTCCGGAATATTCATTCAGAATCTTTCCCTACGGAGAGTGAAGTAAGCAATGTGGGGTTATTTTGCACAAAGGCTATAAGAAAGAATCAAACTCTGATTTTTTTCTTTGTTGTAATCTAATGCGATAAGTTATCTCAATTCATATTCCTAAGGTCTGGGAAAGCCAACGTTATTACTCGGTGGATCAAAATGGATGCGGGAAATGTCACACAAATATTGGTTGCGACCAATGTATGATAATGTAAAAGATGAAAAAATTCAAGATAGACTAGTCAATTTTTGGAATGGTTACGGAATCGAAGACTTCTTTAATGCACCTGTCGTTAATCGGAAATGGAAGATCGATAGGACCAATCCTCAGTTGGTTCGTTTTGGTCTGATGTGAAAGATTTACGCGGTAAAGGGCCGAGTACCTATCTTGGACGTTGGTACCGGCCTCCCTTTAGGAGGTTATGTATTGGGTGGTATCAGTGGTACAGATTTCTTGGTGTCTGCTCTAGGTTTGACACAACCTAAAGCAGGACGTGGTATCGTGCTTCCTAGTGTTTTGATACACGAAGGAGAAGATCCCACGGTTACGACCATCAGCTTAGTTACCCTAGCACATACAATAAGGGGGCTCAGAAAACTAAACTTCTAAATAAACTTAGCCATATCCTTCATTTCAGTACTTTTGCTCCCTTCAACACATCCCTCTACTCAACTTGGTAACCCTCTCCGATCCGTTCGACGCTCAGTCTTTGAACAGGAAATTAATCAGAGAAAGAAAGGCCTAGCCGATGCTTTCAATCTTCGTCTTCTCTTGTCCGGAGATGAAAATCACTGGAATGAGGACCCAGCTCTATACTTACACTCTGCAGGCGCTAGCCAGGGAAATTTCCACTCTAAGGGGAGCAAAAGAGGAGAGAAAGCCCCTCCGAATGAGAGAAGGATTATTGAAAGCTATCGCCCTTTCTCTTTTTTTAGAATGAGAAGTTGAACTTGGATAGGCCAGAAGGGAGTATGCCACCATCCGCCCTTGAAGGAAAGATTCGCTTATAACAGCCCGAGACCAATGAAAGGAGAACTTGACACAGTGCTATAAGGAACAAAGCAAACAAGCAAAGCTTCAGAGCCCTTTCCCGTTCCGGCAAGGTTAGGGAGAAGTCGTCTACCTTTTTAAGGGGATTCTGTTCCTATTCGTCCAAAGAGGGCATTCACAGCCTATTCGATAGCATTTGTCCTATTCGTGGATATCAAAACTGCGGATTCGTTCACAGCGCTTATTCCCCTAAGAGCGGACTAAATGTCCTTTCCTTTCGTGGATATTGGATCAGATCCTGTGGCATTTGGCATTCAAAAGGATTCATTAGTAGAATAAGAGGGTGGACATTCATGCCCCTTCCCTTTTAGGCTCTTTTCGAAGTAAATAGGTCCTTCTTCCCCCTTCCCCGTGATGGGATAGGCTCTGAGATGGACATGGACAGAAAAGGTTGCACCTTAGAGAAAGTAGCTAGTCTTGTCCTCTCCTCGTTAGGGTTAGGGAAGGACCTTCTTGCCCTTTTTTGCCTTGCCTTTTTTACCTTCTTTTATTTCCTTTCGGGGATTACCTGCCATCCAATTCTATGGCATCTTATCTTATTCTATTTCATTTGCTTCTGTCTTGAACCGACTTTCTTCTTCTTCAATTGCAAAGGGAAGAGGAGATTCTAGCACAACTGATTCTGGGCATGTCCCACTATTGGCTTTCAGGTAAGTGACGAGTCCCGCGGATCGGTAATCCGCATCTAATAATCCCGGGAAAATGAGAAAGATTAGTCTTTTCAGGGGGAAGCTGGTGCTATAGCCCTTGTTCAAGAATGGCTTTTGTTCAATCAGACGCTCTTGCTTAAAAAGCTCTCGTAACCGGTGCTTCCTATTGATGCGACGGTAACTCGATATAGAATATATAAAGATAAGAAAGAAAGTTGCCTAGGGCAGATGAAAGGAATGCTAAAAGTTAACTAAAAAGCGTAAAGAAGAAAGATGTTTAATTCAAGATAACTAGAGCTGGAAATACCCTAAAGCTTTGCTCGAGCTACTACGTTCCTTGAGCCTGAACTCTGACTTCTTTCTTCTTTCTCACAAAAGATCAAGATTCTACGGCATCTTTGACTAAAGAAAATCTCATTTTCTAACCGGGAATCAATAACATTCAGACCAGAAATAGCCTTAGTTGGCAAAATAGGAGAAGTCGTGTCACTATTTATTAAACTCTATTCCTTAGTCCGCTCAGTACAACCCTAAAGCTTCGCTCGAGATCTCCGAACCTTCGCTCTGCTCTTGCTTGCAACTATATGGTATTCCAAAGCCGTAAGAATTACTTGTTATTCAAAAGCTTACGTAATTGCTAAGTTGCTAAGTCTTCCATCCTCACCTTTACAGTCGAGAACTCCGTACCTTGTCAGTCGAGAATTTCATCCCTCTCTTCCTACCTTTCCCTATGGGTCGAGCTAAGAACATCATCTTTCCTCGTTTCAATAAAATATGATTTTTTTATTAATGTTGCCATTCAAATGACTAGTAGTCAGGTGTTTGAGAGAGCAAGGCGTCATGTTCTTAAACAGCACTTTTGAGAAGAAAGTATAATGTCTAAGCCGAGGTTCGAGAAATCCAAATAAAGGATCAAAGATGAGAGGCTTAAAGCCAAGTCTTCACTTCAGTCTTCAGCCGGACATTGCGGTTGGTTGGGTGAAATCAAATCCCTCTGGTCTCTTTCTCACCTGCTTCTTTGTTTTCTTTGTCATCCCACTTTACCAGAGAGAGGAGTGGGAGTGGTGACTGTTTGAAGGATAATAATAATTTCCTTTCTTTCGATCTACTTCCTAAATGGACAGCTGGGCTGGGAGAAGACTTGTTCTCCTAACAGAGCAGACCAGCAAGTCTCGAAGATATGATAACAAGATTCTCGGGCTAAGGTTCCAGGATAACGACTGGCTTTCCGCCTATCCTTTTTTTTTTCTTAAGAGAAGTGCCTCTTTCTCGGTACAGCTTCTTTATCAAGTTGGAGAACCTACCGCTACTGTTGACTTTAGCTGTTCAGCGATACTATTTCTGTCCAACAATTCCATTCCTATTTGTTTTTGTTTTTTTTCTAGCACCTGAAATTGGCTGAAGTTGACAAGTCAAGAGTCCGGTCCGAACAAAGGCATTAGATGAATGCTGTCCCATTTACCCATTCAAGGAAGGGATTCGAGTTAGACCACTTAGTAGCACCTTCTGGCTTACAGGATACCTTCCATGTAAGATATCTTTTCTTTCTTTACTGTCTGGTTATCCGGGAATGTGAGTCTTTATTTCCCAGTCCTTATAAGGAGGAGAGCCTACAATGTCCGAATGTTCGAAAGAAAGATGCTACTGTCACTAAGGAAATAGCTCAAAAATTCCTTCTTGTCTCGCTTAGGCTTTCTTCCCTTTTTTCTCGACTAGTTGTCGCATGCAATGGGAAAAAGAAAAATGAGTTTATGTCCTGCCCCTTCGGGAGACCTAGTTGCTTTCTCCAAGTGAGTTTAATAGCGGAGCGGGAAATAAGAGCCTGCCTTTCTTGCAGAATCCAATCCATCACAACGAAAGAAAAAGAAAAGCTTCGGGCCACGCTAGAAATGGAATCTTTAGAGATCGACGTTCCCACATAAAGTTATGCTTAGACGAACTTCTCGATGCACAGTCGGGGCAGGCTTCTCTGATTGGAACAATCGCTCCATTCCCTTTGCCTTTTAGGAGTAGGAGCTGTACTCTTTGGCTTTTATGGTTGGGAAGACTTCGCTTCAGGTCCTACGCCCGGCAGCTTCAACAATTCTTTGAAAGGCTCTACTTATACGGAAGCCTTAACGCATCGAGTTCACTCATCCATGCCCTTGGCTTACCCGACCGATTGGCTTGAAGCTTTCATTTCCTGATGTCAGAAAAGAAAAGGTGTTCTGTCGCATTCTTTTAGATATCCGCGTGTGATACCTTCACTTCATTTAAGCAGCTTCTCAGCTACGGGCTTTGGGAGGCCGGGAAGGAGCAGCAGGGCTGAATAGACTACTATAAGGGTTTCCACTTCTCTCTTCAAAAGGAGAAAAGGGAGAATGCCGCGATAAAAGAGCTCTGTTTCCGAACAGATTTGTCCGGTGGTGGGAAGAGGTTCGTGCTTTAGCTTCTTTCTCATGAGGCTACTTTCTATTAGTTTCCTAAACACTCAACCTATTCTTTTGTTTTGACGGGGGTTTCCGTTGTCTTTCCGGTACCCCAGTCTTTCTATTTTCATTTGAAGATTTATTCTAAGCAATTACTAAGTTCTATTTCAAGATGCGCTCCGTCTGTAGCTTGTTTCCTAGTTCTTTTATTGAGAGTTCTCGGCTTCGTTTCAATTTTTCAATTTATCCGACGGCAGTTCTCTCTGCTAAGCAACGTATTTATCCGATAATTTGTGGCTCTACGAACTAATATTTCTTTAATTGCCATGCCTATTGTAGAAATTGTAGAACTGCCTTAATGCACTAGTTAGTGTGCTCCTGTAACAGCTGTTGATATACTTTTTTGTAAGACAGCCCTAAAAGGAAGGACAGAAGTAAAGAACGAAAAATTACTCGAAAACGCTCAAAGTAATAAGATCACTCCATGCTGCATTCAAAGATCAAAGAAAACCTCCAATGGCATTTCGAGAGAAAAACTGAGCCTTCGGTCAATCCATAGTTTTTCTAACTGTAGCTAGACTTGTAGTTAAGAGTTCTTTGAGTTCAGGGTTTAGAGGTAGTAACACCTTGCCTTTGGGTGAAGGTTAGGATTCTTTTGGGTTCGACCGCAGCTCTTGATTTGATTTTTCCAACTTTGTCTACATTAAGTCTTTATGAGAGATGAATTAGGGGTTCTGACACCTTTCGTTTTCTTGTCTTCATAGCTAAAATGAAACTATTAACTCGGACGTTAGGATTGCTTCGCATGAGTTCTATTCTGGAGGGTAGCTGCGCCTCACTCTTGTGTCCTAAGGGACCCTTTCTCACTTCCTGAAGCTATGAGTCCTGAAGCTATGAGTTAAGGCATTGCCTTCAGGAACATTAAGTCTAAAGGTTTGGATAGTGGCTTCGCGTCCCCTGTTGTCAAATCTTTAATCTACAGTATCAACCAATATATATTAAAAAGAGGAAATGACACCTTGTGATCTTCCGTCAAGAGGTCAAAAAAGAGAATTGGTTAAAGGAGTTTTCACGCGTTAATGTCAACCCTATATCCGGAGGTTTCCTGGTTAATAGTTCTAACGCCTCTCCTGTGCATCGAGCATTGGGAAGCTACTTGAAGCTCTGAGTTATCCTTTCTTCTCACCCAGTGTTTTGAAATGATTGAGTTTTGAAGCGGGAAAGGAAAAAGTATGTCACACGGTTTGGACACCCGAGTTACCTGCCCTGAAGGAATTTCACTCTTACACCCAAATCCTCTAACTCCCTAACTCCGCTAACTCTTAGCTTCTTAGACTTAAATCGCGACGTTAGCTCAGCGGATGACGAATCAGAGGGGTAATCTCATTTGAGACTCATCGCTTGCCTCTCTTTCTTTGTATAGTATGTTCGTGTGTTTGGGCGACTGGACGCCGTGTGGTTAGCTGAAGCAGACTTGAGTATCCTAGCAGCTACAGCAGCAGAGAAAAGTCTCTGTTCACGTATTCGCCTTAGGTTTAGGTAGTTAGATGCCGTCGAATTGGAATTCCCATTCAATGAAGGTTTGACGCAGCAGGCTTGATTAGGTTCTATAGCTGGATCTGGTTGATTAGGGACGTCCTGGATGAGATTTGCGAAAAAGGCTAGCTCCATAGCAACAGGCATCCTTTCCTTTGTAAGGATGAAGTAGATTCCACCACCTAAATTCCGATATTCCCAAGATGAAGTGGAAGCCCGACGCATTAAAAGAATTGAAGGTCACCTTTTTCCCGGTCAGCAGATTCCGTATTCCAACAACTACTCTTCCACAACCCTTCTGGCAAATAGCTATCTACTGACTACTGAGTGTAGGATCACGTCAAGGCCCAAACTTTCACTCATGCAATTGTGATTATACGGTAAGCACTTCGTTACACTCTCCTTTAACCCACTGTGACCTTACCTAATCTTTTCTTAGAAAGAAAAACGAAGATCAAAACGACTAGTAGCCAGCCTTTCCATTCTTCGCTCTATTTCAATCATTTCTTTTGGTAGATGGAGTACCCGGGCATTCTCTTGTCTTCCCATTCCTGACGCTCTCATTTCGCGCATGCGCTTGGCGCTCTTGGCTTAACAACATCAAAGAGGAATCTAACCTCTTCCTGTTCTGTTCAAACTCTAATCCAATTGATGTCCCCCGCCCTTCCCCTCCTCCTTCCTCCATTTTTTAGCTGCAACGGCTTATGACGTATTATGACCTTTCGCTTTGCTCGTTTGACTACGTGCATCATATAGCTATGAGTAAGTACTCCCTTTTTAGTTAACTTAAGGATCAAGGGGTACACACCTACCTAACCTTCGGTTTTGAAAGATAGGTATGAAGTCACTCGAGCGTCAGGTTTTGGCATACATAGCCAAACCAAACCGTCAGGGCTTATGGGCGCTCAATAGGGCCGACGCGGGATAAATCCCTGAAGAGCACAATAAGGCGAACCCGAATAAGAAATCGAAAGACCGCTAATATGCTAATATACCTTTGCTACTGCCTCATAAGCTATCACCTAAGACGGCATATTCCGTAACGTAAATAGGCTGTTCTGCGCACCACCATATCGGTGAGAGAGCGAAGAGAGGGCAAGACGCATAACCTAACGGTTGACCCGCTACAAAGGAAAGAGAGGCGTGCCTTTTCAGTCTATATTGCTCTATAGGTACGTAAGTCACTCGAGCGAAGCGAGAGGTATGAAATCACTCGACTGAAAGGAGAGGAGCGAACGAGAGGCGGGTCTTGCTGCGTCAGCTACCGTAGATAGGAGGCTTGAGCCTATAAAGCAGCTTAGTAGTCGGAAGGAAGCAAAGAAAAGTATGCCCGGGTGGAAGTTCAAAGCATCGAAGATGAGTACATGAAAAATGCATACACGATTTTATGCCTAATACCCCTAGAAGAATCAAATTGATAAGCGGGTTAGGTAATGTATATATGTATATTTATTCTCGCGTCAGTAAGGCGAACTGGATCAGAACAATAAGAAATTGACGCTCGAAGAGTTTGTAGGGGAACCTGTGGCTGGCTATCTTATCCTATTGCCTCCCGCTCGTAGATTAACGTTTTCACTTCATTTTGAAGGCGGACATGAATGAGCAGACATCAAGATCATGAAAACTTTCGTTTCATGGGCATACTTTTGTATCAAAATGGGACTTGTCTTGTGAGTGAGGACACATCCAAGTCAATAGCGTCAGTTTTGCTGGGTGAAGAATTCTTTTGTCCGTATTTCGACTCGGTACGCGTGGCTAAGCCAAAGATCAAGGGCGGGTGGGTAATCGATCTTTCCCTCACTACCGCCTCCCACGGCTGCTAGAAAGCACTTACAGGCCTGCTCCGAAGTGAGAAAGGGAAGATCTTGGTTCTGGAAGAAGCGGGTTCCGGCCCCTCCGCATCTTCATAGTCAATCGAGAGAAGTAAGTCGGTTCGGTGAAAGAACTCTATCCTTAACACATAGGCTTCGACGTTGCTATTGAGCTATTGCAACTAAGAAGCTATGAGTTAAGGATAGATGGGTTTGTCGGTAATAGACCACCCTCCTAATCCGCCGGACATCGATATGATACGTGTCCGAGGGCTTAGGCTCTGCCTACCTAGTCCCCCACAGGGGGGATATTCTTAAGAGGGAGATACTTTCTTTCTCTTTGCTTTTCATAGCTATCCCTTCGTACTCAAGGGATGAAGGAATGAATGCAAGACTTAGCCCTGAAAGAACAGATACTTGACAGCTATGGGAATATGGGCTCCTTTTGGAGAGCTTTAAGATAGCATGTAGAAAGCCAACTCCATTTCCGTTCTGATTTACTGCACCATCAAAGAATATTTGCCAATCATGAGAAGTTTCGTATTCTTCTTCGCCTACCGCAAATGGAATAGCTTCGTCCCAAAATCAAGCTCATAGTCAGGCACGGGATGATCCGCAGGTGGTCTGCTATTGCCTGCCCCTTGTCTTACTCATTTAGAGCTTCTGGGTGACGTACACAATATCGAACTCTGATAGTAACATCTGCCACCTTGCTGTACAGCCCGTGAGGGCTGGCTTTTCAAAGAGATACTTCAGCGGGTCCATCCTTGCAATCAGCATGGTCGTATAGTTCAACATGTAGTGGCGTAGGCCCATGTAAGAGCACAACAGGTCTTTTCGTTAACCATATACCTTGTCTCATAATCAGTGAACTTCTTGCTGAGTATAGTAAATGGCTCTTTCCTTCCCACCCCTTTCATCGTGCTGACCAAGGACACAACTCATGGATGCTTTCATTACTGACAGATACATCAGGAGAGGTCGACCAGGCGTTGGCGGGGAGGATTGCAACTGGGTTGATCAGCCGGTATTGGGGGCGGGGGAAACTGACCCGGGCTCCATTTCTTAAGATCTTCCGTCTCTCTCCTAAGGGCCCTCTTCCTATTTAGGGGGTTGAATTACTGTGAGCTCGCAATGAGCTTGGAGGCGTCTATGTGTGTGCTACAGCTAAGTGGGGGTGAGGGGAATAGGGCAGAGTATGGGTAAGTTTTCTATCTCAAAGGCCCTTTTTCTCTAATATAGGATAAATCCTATTGAGCAATTATAGAGTCATTTCAGCAGAGAAAGATTGGGCACTGGAAAGGCGGAGTTATTAAGACGACGAGTTAGACTTTTTATCAAAGTAGGGTGATTTAGCGGAACAGGCATCTGTCGGCCGGATCGATAAGAGTGTGAGGAGGTGTTTATGGGGGCTGCCCCCCAAGGGGATTAGTGGATTAGTATTCGCTTGTCATTTATCCTATCATAAGACAAGGCCTCCATCAATGGAAGCTTTTTGCCCACTCCACTAATTGAGAGTGGCTAGCTTAACTCTGAGGAAGAGACCGAAGAAATGGCAATGGAGTGAGAACTGTATGACCCTTTGCTTTAAGGCTTCATTTTACCTTCTTCTCCCCTCTTCTCTCTTTGAATCGGCAGCTGGAACGTCTGCCCTGATCAATGCGAAATTTATAAATATGGGACATGATTTGATTGAAAATGTGTAAGTCATCAGAGAAGGGAGATTGAACAGAATTGATTTGGAAATAGCAGCTCAAGTAGTTAAAGAAGCTTCCTATTCTGAGGCTGTGAAGGTGGCGGAAAACGACGGGTCTTCACTATAGGCAGTTAAACAATGCCTACCATGATTGGTGTATGTCCATCTTGAGGCGAATACCGCAGGATGGTACGTATGCTTAAGAAGGATGGAGTGGAAACAGTCTATCCTTCTAATCGTATCAGGTACCTTGCTAAACTGAATTCAAATCCTTTGGCATTTCGGTAGGGTCTCAGTCAGTTTTCTTTGCTTTTTTGCTCGACGTAGATCGAGTGAATGTGAATTGGGCAGCATTTGCCGTAGCTAAAAGGGTTCTCTTTCTGTCTTTCTTTTTTTTTTGCTTCTTCTTTGAGTTTTCAGTCTTGCGAGTGGTCCATTTCCCTAATCCGTCTGCCCATCTATTCCTACCTACCTTCTCTACGGCCGGTACGTAAGCATAAGGTAAGCATTCGGCCTAAGCCTTCTTAGTGTCTTAGCTATCCAGCTAGGGTACCTTTAATTATTCCTTGATCTAAAGAGGGTTTATCATTGTGAAATGCGCCCTTACTACTTACACTTCACACTAACTTTATCTTCAATTCCTCGACGATCAAAAACCTCGGTAACCGGCGCTACGACCCCGCAAGGCACTACTGTAGCACTCATTGGCCCGTCATTGATGTCTCAACTATCAGAGCTTTCATTCTTTTTCAGATGAAGATTACGTCTTTGTGTTATATACGCAATTCTATGTTTGTTGCTGGATTTATCGTGAACAAAGAACCAGATTTCATCCCCAGTTCTCCGGGTAGAAGTTGAAGAAATGCGCTTTACTTAATTACTTTCAAAGGGTGATTCCCGGTCTTTCAATCAATATGGGAATCGAACGAGTTACTGATAGTATGATAGGGGAATCCATCTAATAGCCGAACTCGTTGAGCGGGGCAACTAAGCCGTAAGTAAGAATTAGGATTCGAAATGCTTACTCTGATGGTGTTCCGGGGGATTCTCCGGAAGGGTCGATGCCTTCTCCTGTACCAGAACAGAAGAAGAAGACGGGGCGGAGATGGGTATCTTTCTATCTATTAGTTCCATTCCACTTTTGACTAATATAATACCGCCAGTCTTTAGGGGTAGAGTTTTGTCCTTGGTCGGCAAAGCAGATCTGTACTGATAAGTGAAGAAGTCCGAATACCTGTAGTAGTAGTCCACGACGAAAGTAGCTCGCCTGCAGCAGTAGTAACCCTGCCAAGTAACCCAAGTAAAATGGAGTTCTCGAGCAGGAAAGCTCATCGCGAGGTAACGAACGAGTCGAAACAGATGGTGATCCTACATAAATAGCTAATAGCTAGCGTGGAGCAAAAAGATACGTATAGTCGATATAGAATACGAACTATCCAATCCCAACGAACGGAATGAGTGTAACTATGTTCAACTCATTTCAATAACCGTCATACGTAATAGTCAAGTCATTACGTATCTTTTCATACGTATCTATCGTCTATCGTCTTAGGATTCTATGTGACGGAATAGAAGTGATTATTGGAGGCTTATAGACGGGCGTAGCGCTTTATGATTCTCCTTGGTTGCTTCATGCACGGGTCGAGACCTAAACTCCCTACCATTTGAAGCGAAGAGGATTGGGAGCAAACCAATCTTTTTCTTCTGATTAAACAGAATACAACCATTGGCTGACATCGAAGTAAGGTTGTAAAGTCCTATCGATCTCAAGTTTGATTAGATCGATCGGCTTCTGAAGCAGGAGACATGGCCAAGGTCCGGTTCATCCTTCAGCATTAGCGTACGAGCGACTTCATGAGTAGGATTCGTTTTTGACTTAGCGAATCGAAACTCCTTAGAATTGAAAATAGGCGAGCGGCACCCTTTAGATCTGAATAAATTCTTTTCCATGCTGCTTTCTTTTGATCCGCCGCGACTCGGATACTGGAATGCCATCACTGGTTGAGGGCTTGAAGTTAGAAAGCGATTAGAGATAGAGAGCGGCCCCTGCTCTTTCTTGGCATCATACCGGTAAGGACAGGCACAAAAGTTCATATGTCAAGGGCTGGTGAGGTTATGTTTGTTATTTCCCTTTTTCAGACCTTATAGAGCTGGGCAGACAATAGGTTTGATTATCAGCTACTCTCCGCCCATAAGCAATTGAGGGCCCTGCGAACTGGGAGTGGAGGGCAAGCCACTGTCGATGAACTAGTTTTCCTACTTGTAACTTTGACCCCAAAAGCGAGTAGGTAGCGGATCCTTCCTATAATTCACTAATTGCCGAGGCGTGTCTTTTTGTTTAGTATGGGCTCGTTTGCTAGGTCCAAGGCCATCCAAGAAGAAAGAATATGATATGCCCGGTCTCGGAAAGCGAAATGCATTTCCCCTCGATCAGTAAAGGGAAAGGGTTGAAGGTGAATAAGCCGGTTAAAGAGGCTCTGGTCTCCGCATGCCTGACTGAGCAAAGGCGGGGTAGCCGCTCTTGATTGACTTGATCCTTTACTTTTATGTGTGAAGAAGAAAGCTATGAGCACTGCCGTAGCAAAAGAAAGAAGACTAGTTCGGGCAAAGCTACTGGAAGAACGAGTATAGTTATAGTTGGAGAAGTACCTAATTAAGGAGCGATCTAATTGAAGAAATTTTCTCTTTAGTTTAGTAAGGGAGAGAAGCGCTGGTACGTCTGAGTGGATGGTTTGGTAAGCCATCTCTCCTAAGACACATAGCTAGTCAGGAAGAGCCCTTAACACCTCCTATAGGGAGGAAAGTTTATCAATGCCCGGATGAGGCATCGGCGAAATCGGTTCGGTAAGAAATGCTTTCAGCAAATAGAAGATTTGAATGCCCCGAAAAAAAACGGGTTCCATCTGCATAGTAGATTAGATCCTATCCATACAAGGTCGCGCAAGTCTTCTTCCATGATTTGATTCACTAAATCTATAACGCTTCCCCTACTTGTCAGAGGGAATATTCCACTGACCATGTCACAGCTGAATTCACTCTTCCGGCTTCTGCCATTGAAGCAATCCCGATATTTTCAAATATGACGTTTGAGTGCGAGTGCTTTTTCGCCGACTACTGGATACTGGAATTATCTGTGTTGGTTCAGTGCGTCAAAAGAGGGATCGGACATGAAAGGAAAGGGTATCTCACAGTACGAGAATAGCTGCCTCTTCACTTCCCCGGATTGCCTTTGAGACTTGTGATGAAATGAGTGGGTTTGCCTCTCATCTTCTTTCTTTGTGGAGTTAGTTTTGAATTGAAAGGATGAACAGCCGATCGTTTCACTTTCTATCTTTCTGTCTGGTTAAGTAGAGAATGAATCTTGCAAGCAATCAATCCATTATGGGTTTACTACTGACTACGTACGGCTTCTTAACAAGATTGGAATTATGACTTCCCCTCTTCGTAAGCAAGTCTTTTTTTGGACCTGGGACCTGGATCCCTATCAAACAAAAGCCAAGCCAAGCTAAGCAACTACGCTCGTCGCTCGCATTACCGCTCCGTGACTAAACGTTAAGGGCGCTTGTTGGCGCTAGTAATTAAGCGTCTTTCCCTACGCTAAGCTAGAGCTATTAGAGTGACGTTTTAAATTGATCTGGGTAATTAGAGGCTTCTTCTTCTATTCCCAGTTCGGTCTTTGAGTAAGAATGAAACTTGTTGAAGTTACGTGGGAACAGACTCTTTCATGCTAATGGGTCAACGGTACATTTTATACTAGCCAGGGTAGCAAAGAGCTTGAAACACCTTTCCCTTAATATTTCTATATTCCCTTATGGTTTACTCTCCGAACAGTAACGCGCGTAGGGTTAGGATCAAGGGAAAACTGAACGAAAGAAAGACAGCTGCTCGAGTCGAAAGCACTTTTTTGACCGACTTACCAACCCGCCTTGTCTTGAGCGCAGAAGTAGTACTCTTTAGTTCCAAAAGTAGGATTAGCAGCCTATTTCTTTTCTTGGAAACCCCCCTTCCGCGATTCTGGAAAAAGTCATAGGGTAGCTCCTACACTAAGTAAGGGCGGCCCTTCCTGGCTAAATCTTTTCTACGGCTCATCAGCTCTTCCCACTCCGAGGCGAGGTAAGAATCAGTCGTAGCAAAAGAAGAAGTGTACCATTGAAGAATAAGGCTCGAGCTCAATAAATAGCTTCTTGGTCTAGCAGTTCGGACGCTATCCCATCCTCATCCGTTGCTACCACCTATTTCCTTACCCCCATCTTTGCCGCTTTCAGCTTTCTCGGCTTCCTATCCCAAGGCTGATGAAACTAGATCTGTGGGTGGGGGAAGTACTTGACTAGCTTTCTTTTCCAGAGGAGGAATATATATTAAATACAATATTTATTACTTTACTTTATTACTGTGGAAAGATTATCTGCTGTCGATACTGACGGGTCGAATGGAGGGGGAAGGAAAAACCTTTCTTCATATTCGGAAATGGGAAGTATCAAGCCCTGGTTCAGTCTCTTTACCTGCTTCGTCTAAAGAAAGCAAGACTCCTCAGATAAAGGAGGGGCTCCTTTCAATTCAGGGGAAGAATATATGACAATTGAACTTAGAAACCAATATCAGTCTCAAGGGAAGTTAGTACTTTCATCAGCCGTAGAAGGCTGAATATGATCAAAATTGAACTCCAGCGAGTGTAATACCTGAAGCGAGCCATAGAGCTGCTTCGAGGGGATAGGCGAGGTTGAGGTTCCCAAGCGGTAAAGACCATACAGGAGTTTGATGCTCACGGAAAGTCTTTAGTTCGCAGGTCTTTTTGATTTCCCACTTCCTCTGTGGGAATTGAAACCCCTGTTTGCTGTACTAGCCCCTGACCTGTGAGTGAGTTCCACTTCTTATATGCCATCTCTCCTCTCCAGCTTCTGATTGAGAGATTCGAGGAGGGACATGAAAAACATTAGGGACCGAAAGAAAGCCCTGTTTCCAGGTAAGAGCATGGAAGGGGAAGGAATGAATTCAAAAGATACGTAGATTTGGGTCTTTTAATACGTATAGTCGATTCGTTGAACTATGTTCAACTCATTTCATACGTATCGTCGTTCAAGAAGTCGTCTAGTCTTCTCTTTTCTTTTCCTCTGGAAGGAGGGACGGATCATTTGCTTTAGATAGATATTTCTGTTGATCGAAGGGCCCTTTACACTTATCTTATAAGCTTCCACTCAAAATGGGAAGGATCAGGGGCTGAGAGATGAGAATACGTGCCACGGCTCGAGTTGATAGACTCAGGAGGTGCTGTGCTGGGAGATTTGACCAGGATTCGAAACTTGCCCCCGGCCCTAATGTAAGCACTCACTCGATGAGTGAAAGAAAGATAGCTACATATTTATTCCCCAGGGCGGTCATCATTGATTCGCGCAATTCGAAAAAAGCGATGCTTGGCAGAAGCGAGGGGGTCCGACTTCAAGAGATAGGGGTGAGATTCCACATAGGTAGTCGACTCGAGAGCCCTCGCTTCCGATTCTTCATCATCTATATTTGCAATACACCATAGGGATGCCGGAGACGGGGGTAGGCACTCATCCTCTTTCTCCTCCATTCGGATAGTCGAGTAGGAGATTGGATGAGCCTGGTACGAGATTGAATACAGGCGCAAGATCATCAAGGATTCAAAGAGCTGTCTTAAAGACTAAGTAGGGTATCTCTTATCCTTCCTCCGTGTATTCGGTCAGGGTAGAACTCCGAAACTTATTAGGAATAGGGGCTTTCTTAAAACCTAATACTATTTGATTTGATGAGGACTTTTCGAACTGCTCACATGACTCCCGGAATTCCCGGATTGATCCCTTTATAAGTTTGACGAGCTTAACCACCTGAATGAAAGAAGTGCGCACCACTGACTCCCCTATTAGTAAGTGAAGTTGGGTACCCACATGACAAAGCCTTATCATCCCTTTTCATTATCATTCTGAAATGGTGTTGGCGTCCATTATGGTAGATGGGTGGGGCTGGCTTGACCTTCCCAGGGGAAGAGCTCCATCCCTTCATAGGCTGACGAACTGGTAAAGGGGATCTTGTATAGGCTTTCCTCTGCCCATTCGCGGCTATCCAGCTTCAAACTGTGGAGGCAACCAGAGAGAGTTCTTGGTTGAGTGGATTCTTCGATTCTTTGTTCGTGAATAAGCGACCCAAAGACAGCCTGTCTCAACCTACACAAGGCCAAGTCTTGGGTTGGATGCTAACTAGTACTTCTTTATCCTCCTTACCGTAATGCGAATCTCGTATCTTACTTTTTTTGGTTGGTGGCTTCTTTCTATGCTTGTTATTGGAATTTGATTGTCTTCTTGCAACACTGTGGTGAATCATTTATGAATTTGAAAATTTGAAGATTCAATCTCTCTCTGGTGATGGATGGAGAAAAGGTCTCCCTGTGTTTTCGATTCAGGAAGCAGATAATTGCTATTCCCAAGGAACGTTAGCTCTGGTGCCCTAATGAGGCGGAAATCTCCGAATGAAAAGATACGTATCTTTTCCTTCCGTTTCACTCATTTCAAGCGTCGTTCGAGTTACACTCATTTATTCCGTTCGTTTATTCCACTTCGACGAAAACCAACCTGTCTAAGCCGTGGGAAATCCTCGTATAGCTACTACACCAGTCTAACAGGTATCAACTCAACACCCTAACCGGAAAGCAGCGACTTTGCCGTATCGACTCATTCTTTCAACCGGCGGGGACTCAAAGAAAAGAAGTGTACCTGGATCCTCCGGAAGTAGAATGAGCGGGAGTGCAGTTGCTCCTCGGATAGGTCGGGCATAGCGGCGCCTTTCAGAGAGTCCATGGCAGAGGTACGAGCGAGAAAGGCGGCCATCCGTCATGGAGCATGGCTGTTCATGTAAGAAGAATGGACCACTTTGACGGCCGGTTAAAGGATGTATCTTTCTTTTCCTGCGAGGAGCAACTCTTCTTGGGCTTACCCTTCGAGAGCCCATCCACTGCAAAGACCACATGTAAGCACACCTGTACACCTACGGCTGAACGCCTCCACTTCCAAGGGAAAGCAGCATAACCCAGAACGGAACTTTATTCCTTGATTCCTTGTGAGACCGCCTCCGTCTTCTAGTCCGGTCTTTCCTATTGGAAATTTCCATCGGGGATTCAGTGTTCCATGCATCGATACCAGTTCAGAATAACTCGTCCATCACCCATGAGATAGGGATCTCGTAGTAAATATAGAATATATATAGGCAGTTCGAATATCCCTTGTTTCCTTAGTCAATGAATGCTCTGCTTCTGCGCCTCTTCATACTTTTCGCTAGCTAAGCGAGCCCTTCTTGGGAGACCTGACGATCCCTGCCCTGCGTGTTCCATTCTAGCTACCGGGGTGTTCTTTTTCTTCTCATACGAGAGTTCGAAATAAGGTTCAAGATCGGATTCTATCTCCACTGAAGGGGAACTAATCCAACTATGGATTTATCTTCTACTTAGCTAAACGAATAGGGTCATCGCCGACACCTGTAGTAATCAACTGCTTTTTTTCTTTTAGGCTAGCCTATCTAAAGAGTGAAACTCGTACCTCCAAAGCTGCTCCGAAGCAACTCGTATCAGGCCAACATGGGATTGGCCCAATAGATAAATCGCACGAGAACCAACCCTCATGTGTGATTCCCTTCAAAGGGTACCAAACTAGCTTTCTATATTGTTGAGCTTCCAGAGGTTCGTCTTATACCAAAGGATTTCAATCCACCAAAGGGACTATTTCCTCTATCGTCAGGACAAGGTTCCAGTGGAGGCAATGAAGGCTCCCAACTCTATGGATTTTCCTTAGTTGCTCTTAATCCAGCTCTCTTTTTAGCTCAGGACGGGAGGCTCTGAAATAAATGCTTAATTAGAGACAGTGGATCCAGTATCTATCACAGATGAAAGAAAGGAAGCTGAGAATGAAGAGAGGATGTGACTACTACTAAGACCTTTCAAAGGTGTATGTACGGGTTGAAAGAAGAAATTCCACTATCTCCCAGACTGAACGAGATGAGGTTTTTTCGCTCCCGCCAACCCCTTCCTCTCCTTATAAGTCTTTTGGCTTTCGCTCCTACTTCTGCTTGTCATTTTAGTACTTGGAATGTCTTTGGCTTCACGCTCCGCATCTCAATTTCGTGGGGAGCAGCTCAATCAACGAAGGCGGATTAGCGTGGTAGCCCAATTGCTTGTTCAATTGGTGGTCCGGCCAAATCTTCTTTTCAAGTGAAGGCCGGGCTCAGTTGAAAGAAAGCAAGCCAGCGACGGTACTGATTCACCTAACCGAAGAGGATGATCTCCTCTCTCGTAGCACCAAGAAGTGTAAACTAGGGATATTTTTTTGGCTGTCATGATATGTCCCAGGTTATAGACATAGAACCTGTGGAAGGGATCACTAATGCCCCCCAATCCCAACTGGCCCAACTGGTTGGGGTGACATATGAAGAAAGGATACCCTTTTTTTAAGGTCCGATCGCTCGGATGATGAAGAAGAAAGGAAGGTAATAGGAAAGGTTTACGTTTATTTCCTCTTTCATACGCAATATCTTTATTTAAGTCGAAGAACTCTTAAACTTCAAGCTTTCAAAAGAAAGTTTTAGCTTGGCTTTAGACTGCCTAAAAGGCCGGACTGAGTTCTTGAGCAACGGCTGAGTCCTTAAAAACTTTAGCAACGGTTAGTTTTTTTTTGTACTTTTTTTTTTAGAAACGAGTCTTACTATACGATTTTAGCCTATTTATTGATAAAAAGCTTACTTCTAAACCTAAAATAAGCAAGTTTTTAATCAGACTTGAAGACTTTAATTCAAAATCCTTAGAACTCCAACTAAATGTTTGGCAACTGACACTCGAACTCGCTTGCAGCAACGGCGGTGCCACTTTAAAGTCTTAGAGCGGAATATATTAATGAATATATTGATTATATATATATAATTAGAATATTGCCATTCGTGATCGAATACAACCTACCTAGTTGCACGCCTACATAACCTAGCCAGGTCCCAGACATTTCAGGTACATAGTCAAAAGAGCTTTGCTTTAGGAAGATGGTAGGTATTAGACTCTATATGTAGTTCTCAGAAAAAAAGAGTCCATCTGAATCGGGACCCGCTAAATCAATAAGACTGATAAATTCGTGCCCTTGGCGCACAAGCACTTAGTAAGCTAGTTCAAAGGCCTCTTTAGTTAGAAGTTTACCAATTCCTTGGTCAAACTCCCTATATCCTATAATCCAAGAGTACTAAATCCTAAACTAGTTTGAAAGTCATTCTAGTCAAAACGTTGAGAATACCGGATATGTCAAGTGATAGTTTACTATTAGTATCATTAGGTTGAGCTGCTTCATTATTCTGAAGTTCCGACAGCTCTGATGCTGCTGATTGTTGTACTTGTGCATTAGTATTCCCATCCATGAGTCCTGCTGAGGAAAATCCTATATTGTTTTTATCCACAGTATCAGTAAATAGATAGATTAGTATCTCACGTAATTCATTAGAATGATTAACTCATAGACGCAACGCATCCCAGGTAATAAGGAGGACTAAAGACCTATGCATATTGAATTTGGGCAAAGAAAACCTTTAGGTAAGATCATAATTAATCATTGGTTCTCCATTAGGCAATGGAGGCAAATGATTTCGTATTATGCAATACAGCAGGAGGATTAAAAAGCTTCTCATTTCTCTCATATCGTTGTTGATCTTTCTTATGTTTTCATATAAAAAAAGTCTTTTTGCTATATCACTAGGATCACGAAGATGCGGCTTTCTTAAAAGAACATAGGCAGTACTGACGGCCAGAAAACTTAAGGAGCATTGGGTTAGGCAGTCTGGAAGCGCTACTCCTTTGATAGAAAAGTACGTATATTCTATTCATTGGAACTCGCCTTATTGAACTAAGAAAGAATTACAGAGCTATTTTTTTATTTTTTTATTTATTATTACTATTTCTTCTATTATAAATCATACTTTCTAATCTCTTTAATAACTTAAAGAAAGTGTTTAACATAATAATCCCCCGCGGGATCTATAGTAGTATGGTGCGCTAAGTTTGATTTTCGATTTGAGATAAAGAAAACTCATATATCGCCCATTCTGCATCGTTGATATATTTCATCGTCTTATTAACAGGTTCGCCTAAACTGCATGGACTATTTCCATTCGGATGTGTAGTACATACTTTATACTTTTTCAATTCCTTGGCCACTTTGAAAAGGAATCCAAGATCATTAGATGTGATTGCGGCAGGCTTTAAAAAGGCTCTGGGGCCACCATCCTCCGCCGTAGCAGCAGCGGTCCTAAGAAATGGCTTATAAGAACGATCCTTATTGGATCTGGGACTTGAATCAATTTGATAAATAGGAAATTCCTTTATCCTTATAAAAAATAGCCCTATCATTATTCGGGAATAGAGTTGCCAGTAACCTTTGCTAATAGCTAGCCTAAGACAATAGGAATATAGGCTATATCACAGGTCTGGTGAAGGTGAGCTCCCAACCTCCAAGGTTGGAAGGGAGAGATTCATCAAAGATGAAATTTGCAGATTCCGACTCTTGTCATACGCTTTCATGCTCGGGGACAACGAGTACTTCTTTACGTAACCCTTAAATAAAGCTACTTTAGGTTAAGCCCTCTTCCTATTTGAAATAGAGTGACTATCTGCGCCAGTCAGATTTATGGGATATTTTCTTCTTTTTGGTGGCTAGCAGAGCAGGGTAGGTAAAGTCTAGCCATTCGTTATATCCTTCCTTCTAATCTTTTGATCCGGATTAGGAAGTCCTATTTCTTAAGCTAGGCTAGGTAGGAAGTAGTTGTTTACTCGTGTTATTGGGAAAGTTCTATTCAACAGGACAGTGAGGTAGCTTGCCAAGCGAGTTACATACTTTGCTTTGTATGAGTATATAATTCTATATTTATTTATCTTTTAGTTTCGTTGTAGTAGCTTTTTTGATTAGATCCTTCTTTATTGTAGACAACCTCTGACTCTTTACAGATTCTTAACTTTAAGGCAAATGAGAAAGTTAAGGAAGTTAGCGGTAGGGCATTCAGTGAAGCAGTCTTTCCTGCTCTTCAAGCGAGGGAGCGGTTCTTTCTTTCGTTAGATTACCTCCTACTCATCCCCTTAGACTTGATAAGCTTTTGAGTAGGAGAGTGTTAGAACGTTATCTACGATCGTACAGCTCTAAAGCTTTTAAGGCGGGTCAGCTTGTAGTTGGCGTGTAAATAGTCCATAATAGTCCATAGGAGAAAGGATAGAAAAGAGAAGGTCAGCAAGTGATAGTAGCTTCACAAGGTAAGGTTAGCTTTAGCCGTTTTTAGCCTTGACGCGAAGATAGCCCTGCCTGTGAGTACTCCTCCCCCTATACTCGATCATCAAATCTTTACCCTACACAAATCATCTACGACAGCATGAACGCTTATTGAATATATTTCAAATGGAATATATATGAAATATGCAAGTAGCAAGGTACGGCGCGAGAAGAAGGGGTTGACGTTTCGAGAAGTCCACTTCTAGTTCAACTCAAAATCGAATCGAACGTGTGAGCCAACCTAGGTACATTGTAAGGGCACTCACCAACAAATTCGTTGTTATAAGGCCCCTTCACCCTGTTTAGTTTAGTCCTTTGCTTCGACCTTCGGGCATAGAGACAGACATCGTGATAACCCTATAAAAGGATTCTAAGTAAAGGAAGGCTCTTTCCATCGCTTTTATCTTCCACCCTTATACAGCAGAGAGCTAGGACAGAGAGAATGCGATCCTTGGAAGCCCTATTCATCCCAAGGATCGGAAATTGACTAGCGATTCCGAGTGATAAGACGTAGGATAGAAGGTATAGGATGGAAGCGAATCGAGCCTACGGTTAGAATGCCAAAGAAAATTAGAAGCAGGCAAGGCTTTGAAGTAATCGGCGAAAGAATCCCGGGTTTAGCTGAGGATGGGATTCGCTACCCGCTGACACTCGTTATCTCATCTTAGCCGCATAAGTCAGTAGAACCTACATTAGGCGAAGTCAGTGAAGCTGCCGCTTCCCGATTGACGCCTGTTTGCCCCTTCCTCATATACATTACATATATAGATGTACATTTCTAGTGACTTTCCCTTCCTGACCTAACCTGAAGCACTTGTCTTATTATAACGGCGGAGTGAGCGGAGGAGTGTGTCAGCTGCGCGAAAGGTTGCTTTCTTCCAAGAAGTTGCACAGCTCGCCCCTATCTATATGTGATCGTTTGAGTCGATGATTCGAAGCACTTTAGAAACGCTAGCTATAAAAAAAAATATCCCCCAATCCTTCAAAAGTAGACTAAGACATTGGGGTCAGAAGAGAGAAGATATTGCTTGTCGGTTTCGGGATCACTTTCCTCACGCCAGCCAGGGCAAAGTCATATATTAACCCGAAAATTCCTTTCTTAGTGGCGGTGGGCTTTCATTCTTTCATGAGAAGTCGAATAGAATCCTATCGCTCAAGGATAGGTCCATACGAGAGTATGCGTATCCATGCGGCAAGACGTGAGGCTTAATTACGTTTTCAGGAAAAGCCCCCCAAAGAAAGAGATAGATCAACTTTTTCTCACAATCTTCCTTCCTTCAAAATCTCAAGCTCTAAAGCAAAGTTTCAATTTCCTCGGGCAATTGCAGTTTGAATCAGACTTCAACAATACATTTTGGAATAGAAGAATCTGCCTTTAGGGAGTGAGTTGCTCACAGTTCCTCGGTGGTTGAGGCCTTCTTTGGTACACCGGTTGGTAAGAGAGGAGCAGTGGATAAGTAGGTAAGTCCACTTCTAGTGGATTGAAAGTTTTTTTTTTCCTCGAAAGAGGGGAATTCCAAGTATAAGTTCACAGCCGATTCCCTTTGGCTCTTATCCCAGTTCTGGAAAGTAGTTTACTAAGCGTAGCTCACTTATCACGTCACGGGAAAAAGGCTTCTTCTTAGCCCGAACCGAATCCAGGTGAAGGCCCCTGAAACCTATATTACATAAAAAGCATATGCCGGCCCTTCCATCTTTCATGCCCAAATCATGTTTGAATCGTAAGTAAACTAAGAAACCATCGCTCCAGCCTTCGAGCCCTCAGCCAAGGAAATGACTGTTAACGATCTTGGATAGACCAGTGATCTTTGAATAATAGAGAGAGAAAGGAAGTAAGAAGAATATGAGCCCTGATAACAACCTCGAGCGTCATAGAGTAGGTGCGCCTTAAGAGTGGATGCTCAGATCGTTCCTTTACTACTCCTAACCCATGCGGTTCGATTTTGAGAAAGTCTGATTAAGTATGCAGGGCTCAACTCAATACTTGGAACCGCGGGACGCTATAGAATATATTGACGCTCACCAAAGTCAACCCATTTCTGAAGGTCCGTCTTCAAAAGTACAAAAGTCCCAGCTCCTACACCAATTGGCATCCAGCAACAAAGTTTCTGTGGAGAGAAATCAAAAAGCAAAATCCTGAACGATACAGAAGTTTAGTTGGAGCCTTGCAGTACCTCACATTCACTCGTCCTAATATTACATTTGCAGTTAATCAGGTCTGCCAATGAGACCTCGCTCCCTCTTTGAGGGCGGAGGCATATCGAGCATAGCACGCACCTTGGACAGACCAACTTCTATCCCCCTGACAATAAAGCCGAGGAGCATTCCGGCAGATATACCGAAAACGCATTTCTTTGGATTCATCTTGAGCTTGTATTTTAGGGCTTAAGCTCTTTCGAGGACTCTTTGGCTTCATGGTGAGCTTCCCCTGTCTTGGATTTCACTTTGATGTCGTATACCTCCATGCAGCATATCATGGAAAGATGTTTTTCCTTTGATATGTCCAGCATTTTTAAGTCCGAATGGCATGACAAGGTATCAGTAGGTTCCCCCATGGTCTAGTGAATGATTTTTTCTTTTTTAGCAAGCTTCATCTGGTTATATCCGGAGAAAGCGAAAGCGTCCATGAATGTCGTGGCCAACGGTCTTATCCACGAGGATATCATAGTGTGACAGTGGAAAGTTAGATAAAAAGTCAGCCTTGTTAATGTTAAGGTCTCGAAAAGAAATGCAAACACAAAAAAGTCCATTCTTCATAACCGGTAACTAATTAATTGTACGCTGGGTTAAGCTCCTTTCTCAATCAGTTAAAGCATTGGCCTTTCGGGGGGAAATTTCTTTGTTTACGTTAAAGCGGGTGCTAGCTTTACTAAACTTTTAGTTCTTGAATTAGGCCTTCAAAGGATTGAGACCAACGAGTGCCCCCTCTTCTCCCTTTCTTTTGTTTCCGCTTTCCAATTCATTCCATTCAGCCTTGATCTTGGATTCGGGGATTTCCGGGAGCTATAATAATGGCATGGAAACTGACTTTCCGTCAGTAAGCAGATTATTAATTTGATTTATTCCTCAGTGAACCAAGTTCAGTGATCCAATCAAGAACTCAGCACTTTTGTAATCCTTTTGTCATAAAAGAAGGAAGGCCTTTTTGCAGATAATTATTCTCCTTATATAGTCTTAGTCTATTATATCCTTTCCTTGTAGCGGCTAGCCGTCCGGGAGCCTGTTTTCTTTATTTTATAATTCCCTCCATGCACTTCTTTGAAGCATACGGAAAGGATATACCTGCTATTAAATTGAAATGAATGGTAGTTACATTGACCTCATCCATCCAACCAGGAAAGTCAATACCTAAGCGTCAAAGCATATGGAATCCAATACAGAAGGAGGCGAGGTTCCCTTTATCACACTTTCTGTAAAAATAGGGAGAGAAATTGCTTTGACACGAAGTAACTGGCAGAGGAGAGGATTCAAATACTATTCTCGATGCGATGGAAAGTGCTCTTTTTTTTACTACAGAAGGAAGGATATCAAAAACAATTCCAACGCGCTCCACACTTATGACTTCAACTGGCTAGTTTGGCTTAGCTGCTCTGCTATCCCTGCAAAAGAGAACTTGTCTTTCTAACGATAGGGCTCCCACTACCATCCCAAGAAAATCAATCTATTATAGGGATTTTCTTCAATGGAGCGTAATGAGCACCGCCTCAACTGTATTCATTCGTATCGCTATAGATAAAGGATCCTAATTGTAACAATAAAGAAAAAAAGTGCGGATATACCCAGGGAGCGGAATAGGGGCTTTTTCGGGGGATCAAAAACCAGGGGATGGTTCCACCTTTCTAAACAGTATTTTTACTTTTGACTACTCGGGAATTCTATCTGGCGTCCTGCTCCTGGGGGGATGTATTAGCCCTTAGTCCTTAGTGGGGTTAAACGAATTAATAGAAAGAAAAAAGACGAAAAAGGATGCTACCAGATAAGAGTCGATCCTTCCGTTAGTTAGTATGGTATGTATGGTTAGAGATCCTCTTCTATTAACCTAGTCAGAATAGCTTGACGGTACAGGAAGGTTAATTAAGGAGAAATAAGAAAATCCCCCTTGTATGCTGCAGTCAGTCTAGATAGCAAGCCCGACTTTGAAGTTAGTCAATTTACTTTTTTAGTATGGTTGTAGTTAGTCTTCCTATAGATCGAATATGACTTAGCTTAGGGTAGCCGGGGAAGGACCTATCTTTACTGAACCTTCCTTTTCTAAGTAACTAGCAAGGAGAAAAAAGAATGACAACCGGGCCAATCGAAGACAAGCCAGCTTGCGTTTCAATCCCTTCCTTGTACGACGGGTGGGTTAATCCCTAAGAGAAGCTTAGGATAAGAAGGCTATAAAGTCTTTCATTCCCTCCCTGACTGATTTACTCCGAGAGTGCCTTGCCTTTACTGCCAGTAATGGTCGATTCCCACCTCTCCATCCGCCGTTGAAGAAAGAATCTGATCCTTATACTCTCTCTCCTACCTACCACGAAAAAAGAGGTTGAAGGCTTTTGACTTTACGTACACGATACCTATCCAAATCAAATACGGAAGGGAAGGTTACTTCAGCTATTTAATGCGTCGTTATACTCCGTGAATCTAAGAGTTCATATAGACTTCGTAAGACTTTGAACCTGACAATGAAAATTCGGGTAATCCTATTTCATTCATCCCCAGTCCTAGGCTGTGCTCTTATTAACAAAACAAGATTGAACGAGTTAGAAAGCATTGCACGACGCGGTACACTCGAAATGTGATAGAAAGAAGAATTTGACGAGTTGCGAGAACTTGTTGCAATCGGTCCCTATGGGAATAAGGAAGAGTGTGTAAAGTATGATGTGAAGGAAGGAAGATTCCGTCAGACTATTAGAGCAGAGGACAGCAAAGCAAGATAAATTCCGTTATGATGAATAGATGTCGGCCTTACGACTGCTAATTGAGGCCTAAGGTGACGCATGCATTCAACGTAAACGCAATGACGAGGGATTATTGATTCAATACTTTCTATCGATACACCCCGGCAAAACTATCTAAAATAGCGCACTAGCCGTAAGAGGTGTCGGTCGAATACGGCCACTCATCTGCTGAGGAAAGAGTCAATCAATGGACCCATAAATCGAAATTGAGATGTAAAGTCAAAGGCTTTCTCACTGGAACATAGAAGGACTGATAGAGCGATTGACTCTCTTAGAGCAGCTGGAAGGGCTTACCTTTGAACTGCAATTGTAGATTAAGCTCGATATCAAAGCACTCAGCACTTAATACTATTTAGTAGACTCTTTAGACAAGGATAGATAGACTGGCGTGGAAGAATACCGGAAAGAGTCCACATGAAACTAAAAGTTAGGTCAGGGAAGAAAGAGCCTTTTTTTTTGATGCGTTTCTTTTAACTTACATTACTGGAAACACAGGTACGTAAACACCAAGAAAGAAAAAGTTCGCCGATAAAACCTCGAAAACGGATAATCTGTATCAAAAACTTTCAAAGTTGAGCTATACATCCTCTAAGCGATCAGGTAAATCAGACATTTATTAAAGAATTTCTTAAAAGCATGGAATCTTAGATATACCTGGAAATATCCCAACCAGGCATGGCAAGCTATGGAAAAAGTGTTAGAGGTATAGGAATAGCAGAATAAATCCTATAGATTTTTAGGGCTGGCAGGACAGCCGCAAGGAAACTAACCTTAACCCAGTTTTAGACTCGGGATGGTTATAGGTCAATACCTCAGACTATTGGTCTAAATTTCCCACTCGTTAACGTCATGCGGATGGCTGGCTTTCATCTTTACTTGAAAAACATTTTTTCAAAGAAATTTTTGTCCAAGAACAGAATCTGCTATCCTAAAAGCTAGCTTGTTGCCTAAGATACTAAAATGAGATAGGCTTTCATACTTCCAATGGAGTATGCTGTCAAACCCCACTCCATCAGTCACTAGTCCACAACTGAAACTGTGGACAAGGCATGCCCGATAGAAGGAAAAAAGTACCCCCCACTTCATGTAATCTTTCTCCAACTAGCTCGCAAGGGCTTAAAGCCAGATTTATCGAGCGCTTAGACGGGAACTCTATCTTCTCCTGCGTCTATGAACTCATCTCTTGCAACAAGCAGCGAGATTCTACTTTCATACTGGCTAACTAAGATACTAGGTTCCCCCGATCACATACTGCACATACTTTGTATGCTCCTCTTCCCCCAAAAAGAGGACTCAAACTGGATCAATGGCAGGTTCAAAAATGAACTTTTTTTTTCTTCCTGTTTTTTATCAAATTGTCTCGCATGGACTCTATGGGTATAGGAAGTACCTTTTTTCGGATCGGTTGTACCGGTAAATCATTCCTGGAAGGAAAGAAAGAGATTCGAAACTAGGTAAATGGCTCGAGAGAATTTTGGTAGAGAAGGGCTGGCTAAGAAGAAGTTTTTTCGATAGAGTAGCTGGCTCAATATTATGATCTTAGGCAAGATTACAAAGGGAAGGCTAGTCAATCCATCAATATTAGTTAGAGTCTTAGGAACCATATGTTATATGGCCTATTAAGGTAAAATAAAGGCGGATCAGATAACAAAGTGAGCTTTAGTCAAACATTAAAGTGAGCAAGCTATGGCAAGTATATCATACAAGTATGAAAGGTGATAACCTGTTACACTAGTGCTCCCCTTCCAAACGACAAGCGTAAGAACTAGCCGTCTAAAGCACTACTTTACTTAGACTAAGCTGGGAAGCGCGATCCAGAGTAAAGACCTTAACGCAAACAATTCAGTTCCATCAGGAAGGAAAAAATGGGTTACGGGGCACTCTCATCCACAAGCTTATAGGTAACTGGCCTTGAAATGGATGCCCTTAGTCTTAGTATGGAAACTTAATCAAAGACGGGATCTAAGTTACCTCAAAAGGGCGTCACGAAAAGAAGAGTGTGAAGAGGTACTAAGACTAGATTTCCGACTTTCCAGAAGAAGGGACGAAGGATAGTTGACGAACTAAAGATAAAGAAAAAGATTCGGCATAACTTATAGGTGAAGGATTCGGAATAGGAAGGGCTATTTTCATCCTTTGTTGGCCTAATTTGGCTTGTACTTGAGATTGGCCACCTTGGCAGTAGGACTTGTGAAAGTGTTCAGTCTTTTTATTTTTATGGTTCGCGGCTAAAGTAGCATGCCTTGAATCTTTAATGTCCTTCCCTTCCATTGAGTCAGTATGGATCTTTCGGATAGAGAAGTAGGAGAATGCGCTGGTCAAGGGCGTCAAAGCCTAAAAGTCAGCAAATTGGACCGGCTTCTATCAATGATCTTTTCTCAGCTCCCCCGAAGCCAACAAGGGAATCGCATTCTTCTGATGATATGGGATGTCGAGAATGGGTTGTTTAAGAAAGGCATGGCTTAAGTTTGATTCCTCGATAGGGTCTCAATCAATAGAATCAAATAAGGCAGAACTCTTAACGATGCAAGGATTAGCCTACTTTCAAGCCCTAAGGAATAAGACTAAGACTGATTAGTTGAGTGAAATCGTTTCTGTCTCAATCAGTAATCGCCTTATCCTTTTTTATCTCCCGCAGCAAGCCCTCAGGTAGTGAAAAATCGTCTGTTTACGAACGATCGTCATCTTCTTCCTGAAGGAAGTAGAGTTCCTCACGGGCCTGTCTTCTCTTAAGAGACCTTTCAATTCTTTAGCGAGTGGTTTCGTTTCCGCCCTCGCCTTTCTTTTGCAGATGTTGTCATTAGATTCTTTCACAGCTTCACTGAATGGTCGGCTAACTAAACTCCCTTTATATGAAACTCAAAGAAGACCCAGTCAATGCCAATCTCGATTCAACATAAGCTTGGGATCTTTCTTTCCTATTTGCTAAAATCAATCTGATCTTTCAAGCCAGTAGAAAACAATTTCTATATTTTAAAGTCTTCCCTTTTTTAAGCGAGATGAGGATCCCTGTCTCAGGTAACTCGGTTTTCCTGCAGGAAAAGACGTAACTTCTATGCTTTCTCTTTGAAATGATGGAAGAAGCGGATCCTTTTTCAGGTGCGAACTAAAAGAAATGGGCCAGCCAAAGTAGTCAGTTGATTAGCTCGAAACTTCATTTTGGGGGTTGGTGAGGAGCTTAGAGCCAATACCTCTCTCAGAATGTAAAGGGGGGCTCCCAGTTACTATACCTGAGTCATCATGCAGGATGCGATTCGACCCTTCTCAGCTTATTCTATTTCCCATTTCAGACAAAATTTCAATTTCTTACTTAGGCAAAAGAAGGTTTTCGATATCGAATACTCAACAGACACATATGAGAAGGAAGAATCCATCGCCAATCCTTAAAGGAAGTAAAGGCGCTTTGACTTAAAAACAAAAAAACATAAGGGAATGAGCAGGAACGGAGCTCCCACCGTTCGGGTCAGGAGGGAGCAAGGGAAATTACCACTCAGTATATTTATCATGGAGATCAACTAGGGACAGTATACCGGTCCTATTGTCAGAGGAGCCTCGCCAATGAGACTGACGTCTTTCCACGATTGACCAACGAAAGATAGATTCCCATTTCAAGGGAGCAGAAAGTAGATCTGATCTACTTATTGCAATGCCCTTTTATGTTGAAAATCGTCAACAATTGGAGTTCTGACGAGGTAAACTTTTGCATGAAGGAGTGACGCCTTCTATTTGACTCCGGAATTCCCTACGCTTTGAACCTCCTTTCTGCTTTATCCTTTTCGTCAACCCCTTCTGATTCACTTCTTCGAGGATCAACAAGAGGTCTAACTCGCTCTAACTACTAAAGTAGGGAGAGGTTGTCTTGCTCGACCGATAGATAGTCGACTGAAAGTCGAGTGAGAGGTAGAGGAAATCTCACTCTTTATAGCTCAACTAGTAGCTAGGCCTAGGCCCGTCAACAGGCCGAATAAGGTAGTGTGCTTTCGACTCCAACTTAAGCTCCGAAACCTGAAAACAAACTGAAAAAGCTAAGCGAGAAAACGGAAAGCGCGCCATAAAGCCAAAGAGCCGTAGCTTGCTCCTTTCTTCATATGTAACTCCAAACAGTTGGGATTGGGGGGCAAGAGGTTCAATGTCTATAACCTGGGACATATCATGACAGCCAACCAAATCACCCTAGTTTACACTTCTTGGTGCTACGAGAGAGGGGATACTCCTCTTCGGTTGCAAGCTACCACAGATTGGATTTATGACGACATGGGAGCTCTGATGGTGCCGCTGTCTCCCTTATAAGGTTCCAGGAATTCAATGAGGCCGCAAAGGATGATTGTGATTGGATTGACCTTGGATTTGCTTTTTAGACTTGGACGAACAATCGACAAGGCTTAGCCAGAATCCGGGAACAGATTGATCGTGCCTTTGTCAATCCTAGTTGTCGATTACTTTTTTCTTTTCCTGAGGCAAGGGAATGGAGAAAGTCGGAAATTCAAGCATTTACAGAAGGGATTAAACTATTTCCAAAACAATAAAGAGATTCTTTCGAGATTTTGCTTTTCGGATGCCAAAGTCAAGCTTACCTCGAACCCCTTGAAGCTATGTTTGGAAAAGGATCTCATGGGGCAGTACAATGAGATTTTCAGACAAGAAGAACAACTTTTTTCATAAAGTGCAAGTATTGGAGTATGACGACCAGAGAGGGTGCAACTGCGCAGAATACGTGCTCCTTGGGTATCGTCAAATTACTTGGCAAATCTATCGCTTTATTTACAGGATAAGATGAAACTGATCTGGGTAAGGGGGTTTATGCATTATTTCTTTTGAGTGTGGCTATTATTTAGTCCTATTTTTTCTGAATGAAAAAGAAAAGTCAAAGTAATTTCGGGCGGCCCCTGGATGATCGCCGGCCATTATCTCACAGTACATAAATGGCGGACTTCATGGAGGCGAATGATCGGATTGCAAAGACCTTTGCTTGGTTGAGGTTTTCGGGGATGCCATTAGAGTATTTAAATCGGTTTTCACAGATCTGGGAAAGAAAGTTTGAAGATGGATGCTCGAACGGCGGGTTTTGGGAAATTTGTGTCTTTTTTGATCTGGAGATTTTGACCATAAATTTGGAAGAGGTCTGTAGTTACAAAGAGCACGCATCATTGGTGGCTCCTCAACAGGAAGGAGTCCATCAGAGCCCGGCAACGGGCGGATTATGGCCCGGTGCGCCTAGGCGTATCCATAAACCAATGTACCGCTCCAAGGCTGTTATGGTCCAGAAAAATCCAACTATACAACTAACGTCCTTGGTCTCTCTTTTTTTTGATGTTCTCGAGAAAAAGCCCACGTGCTCAGAGATTCCCCAGGATGAAAATATGCAGTTTTTTTTACCTCTCACTCTACTTTCCAGAGCCCAGAAACAATTGGCGAATATCATAAACCGTCGCTTTTGGACTAAAAGAAGCTATCGTCTATTCATAGAGAAAATCAATGTCCTAGCAAAAAGAACAATGATTGGATTTCCCGCCTTTAATTATGCACTCTATCCAATGCTCAAAAAGCCAGATACTGACAGCGCGGTAGATATAGAGTACCTCCTAAAAGTAGTCAGGGAAAGCTGGATTGACAGGAAAAGTAGCGCTCATTCTAAAATCAGTAGCCCATGTGAAATGCGAAAATGCAATAAAAAAAGTTGGAGCTCTTTCGAGAACAGGAGCCACCCCTCGATCCCTTGGGGAAAAAAGAGCAACACAGAAGGCATAGTTTTGATTGCATTTACATTTGTTGTATTGCACTCAATGAATCAATCCCGCAGTACGGGATCTACCTTATATATAACATCAATCAGTAATTGCGTAAGTAAGATAGATAGTGCAAGCGAAAAAGAAAAAAGATGAAAGAAAAAAAGCGAACAGAGCTAAACGGAGGAGCGAAGCAGCTCGACTGATAAGGAGAGGAGCGAACGAGAGCAATTTGGTAGGGTAGCTTAACAACAAAAAGCTACCTAAACAAAGAAAAGCAAAATGGGATAGCAACGCTCCGGAGCTGAACCGTCAACCTGTCTCTCAGTATGGAGGCTATAACTAAGAAATGAATACAGTTCCGAGTCCGCGGAAGCAGAACAAAATGCTGTTTCTTACGAAAAATCATAGCTAAAGATAGCTTTTCAGACGCTAAATCAGTCCATTTCCAGCATATTGATTTTTCTTCTCATTTCGTATATATAATATAGAGAGAAAAGGCCCCAAACGTCCCATGCTGTCTCTTGGTCAACAACCACACAACTCACTAACATTCTTCACTACTCCTATCAGGAAAAACTTCTGTCTGGAGGGAATAATCGAAAAAAATGTTCATTATGTTAGCCTTGTTTTTATCTTGAAATTTGTCCTCTTTCTTTTCTTCTCGTCCCTATACTTCCTTATTCTTTTTATTTTCCAGCCCAATCGTCGTGACTTGATAGCCCAGCCTCCTTTGTTTTTCGTCATTCTTTCGACCCTCCAACTTGACTGGTTGGTTTGGGAAAGAAAGCTCTTGCGCTTTCTAGTTCGTAGTCTTATAACGGGTATAAAGGCTTGCCCAGACAAAAAGGATATAAGGGCAAGGCTGAAATGGGCAAGAAAGGGTCTGCTTGCCATGGGGAGACTCTATTGTATAATGCGTAAGCGGTACAAGGAGAGAAAGTCGAACACTCCCGTCAGTTCCATTTCAGTGAAGGACGACGTACCATGATACTTTCTGTTTTGTTTCCCATCCCAGTGCAACACTTCAGGTTGACTTCGATGTTACGCAGCGTTCAGAACCAGCCTTGAAGTGAATGAAGACGAAGGAAGAAGTAAGAAAATGAGACGACTCTTTTTTGAACTATATCATAAACAGATCTTCTTCTCCACACCAATCACGAGTTTTTCTCCATTCCTCTCGTATATTGTCGTAACGCCCTTAATGCTAGGTTTTGAAAAAGACTTTTCATGTCATTTCCATTTAGGTCCGATTCGGATCCCCCCGTTGTTTCCTTTTCCTCCCGCACCCTTTCTTCGAAATGAGAAAGAAGATGGTACACTCGAATTGTATTATTTAAGTGCTTATTGCTTGCCAAAGATCCTACTTCTACAATTGGTGGGTCACCGGGTTATTCAAATAAGTCGTGTTTTCTGTAGTTTTCCCATGTTACAACTTCTGTACCAATTCGGTCAATCCGGAATGGATCGGTTAAACATTCTATTAGGGAGCCCGGTCTTGACTCTTCTGTGTGGTATTCATTCTCGTTTGGCTCTTGGAATCACATCCAGCAGTGGTTGGAACAGCTCGCAAAATTTAACCACTTCACCTACTTCATTGCCCTCAACCGTTTCTCGTACCTCTATTGAAACAGAATGGTTTCATGTTCTTTCATCGATTGGTTATTTTTCTTCGTTCGTATCTCTTTTTCCAATTTCGGTCTCGATTAGTTCACAAGATTGAATGGCTCTTCCGGACCCTCGATTCGATTGTTTTCCAAGAATGTTTGTTGAGCCGGGTATGTAAGCCATGTATCTGGAAAGAACTTCAAAGTCAAAGAGGGGCTGAAGGTTCATTAGTCTTTTCTTTCGCTTGTACGATCATCGGCTTGTTGGTGCTTGGAATAATAACCTGCGCTCAATTGGTTAAGTTCTTTCGTTAGGTTCATGAGGAGTTAGAGGCGGACATGTTCCCATGCAGTATGTAAATCACAAAGAAGCTGTTGGGGCTGAAGCGGCGCGCGCGGTACATGTGGCTCTTTGAATCAAAGCTGTTGCTCTTGTTGGTATACAGGCCGGCTAATATCATAGTATGGGAAATATGGAAAAGAGGAGTAGACAGGGATGTACAGGCCCGGCCCGACGCACGAAGCAGGAGGAAATCGGTACCCCGCGAGTCTGTCAAAGAGCTTGGGTAAGCGAGAAAACGGAAAGCGCGCCATAAAGCCTTCGAGCCTCCGCTTGCTCCTTTCACTCCCACTTTCATACAATGAATTCACTACCCTCCTCCCCATGGGTCACTCACTCCTATGAATAGATATTCGTTGTGTATGTATTTTGATAGAATCAAAGCGAAAAGAAAAGAGAAGCAACTGGCGAAAAGCACGCTTCAGCCTTATGTGTCAGTAACACTATCTCACGCGGGATTGAGGAAGTTTGTAAAAGATTGGTAGCTAAAAGAAGGTGTCAAACCGTAGTGGTTTCAAGGGAAATGCATGAGAATGGCGGGTTCCACTATCACGCTGTAGCCAAGAATGAAAGCGCGTCAAAGAAGACCGCGGCACGCAACATAAGGGAGATATTTCCAGAGTTCGAAGGGGCCCAATGCAACGTGAGATTTCCGAAGGGAAGGCGTGGATCCTCGATCTTTCTTTCTTTGAGTGAGGATGCTCTTTGAAGAAAGCAAAAGTCAAATCTTAACGAGAGCGGATGAAAGATATGTTGAACAAGAAAAATCCGATCTTTCATCCACTGAATCATACATAGCATACGAATTCTTATCCACTGAATAGGATACTACTAAAGAGAGTGACGTGAAGAAAGAAAGCTTCAGAATCCAGTAGCAAGGCCAAAGAGTGATCTTTGAACGCTATTTCGCATCAAAACGAATACGTCAGTGTAAGGTAGGTCACCATTCAAATCCCGAAGAACCAAAGATAATCAATCAAGGAAAGAGAAAAGCGTCTTTAAAAAAGTCTTCAAGAAGAAGAAAAGGAAGATGAAGAGCCGTGGTACACTGATGTTAGCCGGCTCATTGAAAAGCGAAAATTTCCCGGTGCTACGCTACTTCAAAAGACCGCTCGCTCGAAGAAAAGTCTTTTATAGCCTGGTACAAGCCAAGCCCTCTCGATTCGGCAACAAAAGTAGAAACTTTTTTATTTGGTTGGCTTTCCCGTTTAAGAGGACTTTCAGGTCGGTAGGCTTTATAGCGGGCCTGCCTTGCTGACAGGAAGGATAGAAAATGGATAATTGCGCTTGCCTTCACTGTTCAAGTCTACGCCCTCTATTATTATTTTAAGGCATGCTCTCGAAACGTCATTCACTCGTTCTTGTCTCCGGCGATTAACCTATTCCAGAGCAGTCTGGTGATTAGCCTTGATTGCAATATTCGAAGCCTTCGTAAACGTCGGGTTTTCTCGTAGTTGAGGTTGCTGTGAGGAGATCAAAGTGTCAGTGAAGTCCAGTGATCGGAAAATTCTTTTTCAAAGACCATTGCTTTATTTCCAACACTCTGGATAGGCGGAAGGATCTATGTCCACCCCCAACTTCCTTTCAATCCACATCGGCTGCAGCTTTCTCGACTGGGAATCATCAAAAAATCCATGGGCATAGGTCAATAAGCCAAGGGAAAACAACCACCGCTTGGTTTTGACACTCAAGCGACCCGCCCTGCCAAACATCGATGTAAAGGTTAGATTTCACCACCTCTTTCTACCCAACTAGTCCTATTTGAAAAAAATCCAACCTGGGAAACTCTATCTCCTCCAGAAACCTTCTATCTCCAAGCCCAAGGAAACGGTTGGTAGCCCTTGGCTTCCTTACTCCCAACAAGAAAAAGGTTGGAATTGTGGAACTATCGCTCGAGAAGTAAGTAAGCTGGTCCTTGTTTGGTCATAAGGATAAATTTGCTTATTAGGTCAGGGGCGGCCGGACCGGAGGTTACCCGCGATTGATTGGTAATGGCACAACCGTAGAGGAGACAAGGTTACGCGCTGGGTAGCGAAGCGCATCTGTTTCGAGTACAGAGGCGACGAGGGGTGCTAACCCGGCCACCCAACCCAGCAGGTCAGGGGCGGGCCGGCCATAGGTTCGAATCCTGCCACCTTTCTTGTGGATCATCCTGTGGTTACCGGATGATGGGAATAACAAAGCAGAAATTTTGAAATGAGCACGAAATGTCAATATATGAATTGTTTCATTATTCGTTATTTCCGGGTCTTTTCATTGCATTCACTTACAACAAAAAACAACCACCAGCGTTTGGTGCAGCACCCGCATTTTGGTGTATTCTTCTTTCTTTCCTTGGTCTTTTGTTCTGTCATATTCCTAATAACTTATCCAATTACAACGTATTAACCGCTAATGCACCTTTCTTTTATCAAATCTCAGGGACATGGTCTAATCATGAAGGTAGTATTTTATTATGGTGTCGGATCCTTTCTTTTTATGGATTCCTTCTTTGTTACCGGGGTCGATCCCAAAGCCATAATGTCTCAAAACGAGGAGGCCATAGAGAAAGTCTTCTTTTTTCCTTTGTCTTAAACTTCTTCACGAACTCCATTCGCACTCTTCCTCGTTACGAGCTTCAAAGTAGAGTTCTTCACGAACCCCAGTTGTACACTCTCTTCGTTCTACGAACTGAAGTTGATTCTGAACTTTGTTCGCGAAGGAACCGGACTAAGCCAGCTCTTTTTTACGCGCCGCTTTACCCTGAAAGGAAAATGAGCTTTGCTCTTCTGGGTGCGTCGCGCTCTCGTGGTTCGCGAGAAGGAAAAAGGACTCATCCTTTGTTGCATCTGGCACGAGATGATAAAGAGAGAGCTTCGTCTATCGATGAACAGCGGATTGACGGAGCTCTTGGCATTGCTTTGTTTTTCTTTCCTTTCCTATCAGCGAGTTCCGATCCTTTTGTTCGAAATTTCTTCGTTCGTACCGAACCGCTTGCAGAATCAAATCCTGTTCCACAAGATCCTATATCAGCTATACATCCTCCTTGCATTTATGCCGGAGACGTCGCCAGTGCTATGGGCTTTGGCTTATGTAGATCAAAAATGATGAATGGGATTGTGGCACTCCACTCGCCGCCAATGTGGAAGGATGTCGCCGAAAAGAATGGAACGCTGCTTTGCTCTGCTGGATGCGTCGGATCCCGTCTAACTTCTGAGCTCTTTACCCAACAATTCAAACATGTGGGCGCCAAATGCTATCCTGCTCTATTGTTGCGTAGCAATAGAAGCCTGCTCATGCTGCTTCGGCGGCGCTTTTTCGCCTTCTCTTCGCTCTGGACAAGAGCGCTAGTGGACACGGGGAGGGAGCGGGCGAAGCCTTTCTTTCGTAATGGAAAGAAAGAGACCACTACTTCGCCTCTTTGTTGGACCGCCGGCGCGAACACAGTGGTCTCTGACCAGGACCAGGAACCAATTCGAATTTGGATCTTGACATGTCGGTGGTTTTTAACCGTAGGCATCTTGCCAGGAAGTTGGTGGGCTCATCATGAATTAGGTCGGGGTGGCTGGTGGTTTCGGGATCCTGTAGAAAATGCTTCTTTTATGCCTCGGGTATTAGCCACAGCTCGTATTCATTCAGTAATTTTACCCCTTCTTCATTCTTGGACTTTGCTTCTGTCTATTGTGACTTTTCTATGCTGTGTCTTAGGAACCTTTTCCATACGGTCCGGATTGCTAGCTCCCGTTCATAGTTTTGCTACAGATGATACACGAGGAATCTTTTTATGGAGGTTCTTCCTTCTAATGACCGGCATATCTATGATTCTTTTCTCTCAGATGAAGCAGCAGGCATCGGTCCGTAGAACCTATAAAAAAGAGATGGTTGTAGCGCGAAGTACTGAAGTGCACTTACGTCACTTGGCTCGCGCGCAACCTCGCCCCCTTATGTTATGGAAGAATTGAGCTTGAAGCTGGGCTGGTTATTCAGAGCCAACAATTGGCTGCCAGATTTCGTCTTTTTCTAGAAGAAGATCACTTCGGGGATCACTGTGGCGTGACTTTGAGTAGAGCAGTCCGCTCTTACAGCGTTTGATCAGTAGATTATTTATAACTTCGGAAGATGGTCAAGGTAGCTTACTTCCAAGCCACTGCACGTCATGCGCATGTAGTCTACGTAGTCGGCCCAGAATTATTCAGTTCTATATTCAAATGGTAAGTACTTCGAATGAATAGAGAAGTCGCTCTTTGATCTACAGAATAAGGCCTACGAGCTCTCTGTTTTATGGCAGAGATCTCTCCACACCAAGGAACCGAATCACAATGGATCGAAGCCCTCCCTTCTCCGTCATCCCATTTTTGATTTACTTATTTGAAAAGAATTAACAAGACTGGAATTTCTTCCTTGGATCCTGTAGCTCCTTGCCCGTTCGTTTCACTTACTTCGCTCCTCTCGTTGTCACTCGAGCTGCTACGCTCCTCTCCCGGTGGTCGTTCAAAAAGAAACCTCTAATTCGATGAAAGATGGGATCACTTTCCCGACCTTGCTCATGCGGGATGTAGCGATAGGTCTTCTTCATGGTCGGCCTGGGACCTCCTTCAATATTCTTATTGAATCTCTCCTTGAAAGCCATTTGATCTGTAGGTGTAGGAAGAGGCTTTCGCAACTCCGCTCCAAATTCGATTTTGAATCTGCATAAGCTTCTATCGTCGTGAAAGGCTTGGTATTTGCACCAAAAGGGAGAAAAGTACTTAAAGGACTGATGCCATGGAGAGGGCCCTACTTTGTGCTAGTGCATCCCAGGACGTCCCAAAGATTGGTTGAGGCATCGATGACGTGAAATGTGACATAAGTCATCATATCTTCGATCATTAACCGTAATCGGATGGTGCCTAGGGTTGCCCGATTGCTTTCATCCTTGTATCATGACATTGCTTGGACTGAGATCTTTTCTAGTATATGCCCCGCATCAAATGAAAGGGGATGATCTTGATCGCGGACCGGCAGTAACAGATGATTCTGTATGTCTTCAACTTCCAGCCATCCACAAAGGCCGGTTGTGCAACTTAGTCTCCAGCAACATAAAACAAATTCTATAGAACAGCATTGAGCCGTCGATGTGTCGTACGCCCCTCTGCATGACTTTACTCAGGAAAGGACAGAGCTCTAATCAGCGCCTTTAACAGATCTTTCGATAGACAGAATTCGTCGTACACGCGACGCTTTTAAGGTCTTTTCTTCAGATGGGCGCCATGAAATTGTATTTGATCCTATCAGGGGAAGCTGTTTGGTTAGGTGGAGATGGGGATGCCCCCACGGAAGATGCTGGAGGCTGTACGTCAGGTAATTGCCGACCTTTGAGTTATTTTTTGAACATAAACTGCTTCCTCCGGGAAGTGGAGTGGACCATCATTTTCGTCGAATACTTAAGATCGTGATATCAGAATTGAAGAATTCGACGTTCTCCCAAGGACGAATCCCTTCTTAAAGTCCAATCCCAACCTCGCATTCAACCTCCTCGGACATGAATCCCATTCGTGCAATAAGACTTCCCCGACGTGGTGGATATTGAAAAAATTCCTTAATGTCTCTCGTCAGCATCCGATTAGATGAGATGTCACTTCGTCACCTTCCCCATGTGCGTCTTTTTCTTTCCTTTCCTTCCAAAGAGCTTGCATTCTTTTCGATTCTGGAACAAAAAATAAAGATTAACCGATTCTTGCCAAGACCGCTCCTTCTGTCCATCAATGCGTAACTGAACTAAGGCTTTCAATAATGAATTGGATGGCATGCTTTCGACGTGCTGTGATGAGAGGTGCCTTAGCTTAGCCTAACATATTAAAATCCCGTCCTTTTGATGAGTCAATGTCCCTTCACAAAGTGAAAGTGATTTTACTTTTTTCTTCTTTCTTAACTGAAACTTAATAGAATAATAAGAAATAACTGGGCAAAGGCTGGGTATGGCCGCAAGGTAGCGAGTGCAAAGCAAAGAGGCGGTAATGCTAATTAAGGAGCCTTCCTTGCATGGCCTCATCGCATTCTCTCTCTTGATGAAGATAGCACGGGAAGGAAAGAGGCCAAACCAACCCATGAAGTAAGCATGGGCCCTTCCCTTCGTCGCGCTTGACGGAAAGTATGGAGGAAGAGTAAGCTGTGGCACTCGCCCTTGCCATTGAGTCAGCGCTTTCAGTAAGAGTCAGCCAGGTGCCGGCTAAAGGTCATCTACTGCCGATGGAGTAAGCGTTAAGGAGCGAAGATACTCGACTGAAAGGAGAGAAGCGAAGACCGAGTCTTTGTACTTCCCCAAAGCTACTGCTTTCCAGGGATCTCCCTCGAAGAATGGATGAGAAAGCCTTGCTTGAAGCTTGCATTCAGGAAAGTCTGTCTCCGGTCTTTTTAGCACAGATGACTTGCTTGCATACCTTCTCCGAGATATGGAAAGGGGGTTCAGATACAGGCTGGCATTAAAGGAAGCAAGCGCTTTCAGCACACACCTAAACAATCGTGTGTGTACTTGGGAGCCCCGAGACTTCCAGCTATATACAGACTTTACGTACAGCCAAGGAAGGAATACACTTTACAAAGGATCTACTTAACTAGCAAATGAGCATTTCATACTTTCCCGCGCTACTTCCCAGTCCAATAGAGGTCTTTCCAGTAAAAGGAGGTCGTGTACCACAGTTCGAGTTAAAAAGAGGAAAGGGGCGAAGCGCGTTTTTGAATTTCAGTAGAGGCGGTAGGAGGCAATAATTAATTAAGCCAGTATGAATGGAGCCTTGTTTATTAGGCGTTATCGATGTGATGTATATTTCTTGGCTCTAATCCTCGGGGCACTGCTTTCACTCGAAGAGCTTCTCTTTCGCTTCTAAAGCACAGTTGCAATTGGGAAGCCGGGAGGAGTAGTTGAAGAAAGCTTTCATAAAGAACCCGCTGTCAGTTCGCGGCCTAGATCGGATGTTTTCGACCCCAGTCGAGCGATTTCCCATCCAGCTTTCTTTGGTATCAAAAAGTAGCGTCAGCCTGGCTCTTGAGTTACCGGGAAAAGAGTTCCCGCCCAGCGTTACTGGAGGAGAACGTCTATGGGGAGTAGCGGCTTTTTGAGCTCCAAAGCGACTTTCCTTTCGCCTATGCCTCAAGCCTGTCTACTCCTAACAAGTCTAAAGATAGAAGTTACTTTCTAATAGTACGGCTGGAATCAGGTTCTCCTACGCTAATCGAGGGCTTCCTCTCTTCGCTTTCAGCGACTTTCCTTTGTCAAAAATTATCAGCTCGCTTACATTGGAATAGAAAGAAATGACACACCACTACCTACCCTAGTGGTTTGGTTCGCCTTTAATCGCTACTCGGAACCTCTGGCTGAAAAGATTGAATGACTTCAAAGGGCCAATCTCAGGTCAAAGAGACTTTTTCTCTCCGGTAGCTAAACTCACCATGGAATGAGGGACCGTACTCGTCTTAGAGCTATTTCGACTTATTCAATTGAAAAAAGAGCACTTCCTTACCTAATCAAACCGGATTTCCCGCATCGGGAAATCGAGGGGTCCTTTGGTGCCTTAGGGGCAATCATCTGCGCCAGTGTATAAAAAGACATTTTCCTTTTTTACAGTAGCGCGGAGAGCTTATGGACAAAAGATGAGGATTCCGGCGGCTTTTGCCACTTATGATCAGTGTTCACAAGAGCGAGACGGTTCAATGTCTTACAATGTTCAAGCAGCATTCTTGCCGGAAGTATTTTTTAGGAGGCCCGGACACCTACCGAACATCCCTGAAGGATGGAACAACATGATGAAGAAGGCGGCGAAAGTATAGAGGAAAATATGGGAAGAGAACAAAGAGATCTCTGAAAAGGGGAGGCAAGGAAGTAATAGAAATGTTGAAGAGGAGACAACCCGCTCTTTAACTTTTGACTATGCGCGTCGTGTGCTCGATAACGCAATCTTGGAAAAGAGTTTTGATGAACTGTCACTAAACTAAAAAAGAAAGAAGAGGAAATCGAACTGCGAACGTTGGATATGTAGAGGTACACATATGTAAGGTCATTAAACTGCTCAACCTTACCCCGCATGCCTTATTTTAATATAAAAAGCCCATAAAGAAAATAGATAGGTGGATTGTCAAAAAAGGCTACCTAATAAAGATCAAATGCTTAGTCATAGGATCAGCGATTAGCAACTGAGACCGGCCAATGGCCTAATACTCGATTATGAGGGGGGTGACAGAAAAAAATAGAGATTAGCTTGGCTACTTTTCCGCCCTATAGGAAGATTAGCTTCACAGGTTACTTTTATTCGGCTTCCGTACACAGATCTAAATACGATAATCCAACCGAAGCGAAGTCAAGTTCACAGCTTCTGGTGGAGTCTTCTCTAAAGCGACTGGGGGGCGGGTTCCCTAAACCAAGCCGTTCTTATAGCATAGCCCTTGCTTTCTTTCCCTTTAAGTGTACGCCGGGCAGGAAATCGAATGGTGCTGGTGGATGTACTTATAGTCTAACTGTCGTTGGAAGGGACTTCTCGTACTTCAGGCACTCCAGAGGTTAGTTTGTAAAAGAGTGAGAACATGTGAAACAACAAAGAAAATGTTGAATTCCAGCTGATTCTAGCTAAAGCTAAAATATCTCATAATAGGTAAGGGAACTGCATCTTTCACTAATGTACCAACTGTCGTGAGTTGGTCGGGTCAAGGACCTGGGGAAGTCGCTACGGAGTAGACTTGAAACCGAGCTGGAACATGGCTGGGAGTAGCCTTGAACAGTGCTGGTCTACCCCGATTTACCCATTGAGAGGGACTGAAAGCCTTGCTTTCGCCACCCCTATTAGTAGAGCTCTATTGAGAAAGACCTTGGAATTGGCCAATCACCAAGGGCGATCTTAGGTTAGCATTCTGTTAGAACGAATAGAACGAAAAAGAGTTCAGTTCACCGGTACGGCACAGCCGGAGAGAGCGAAGCGAGCTTTATAGAAGCTCGAAGCCTTTTTTACAGGAGCTATGAAGCTTCAAAAGGGCTGTCTTTAAGAGTGACAGGGTTGTCGTAGATCAGTTATAATAGACACCCCTTGTTTGTACTCGAGGACCGTGCGGAACCCCGCCTGAAAGACAAAGTAAAGTCTATGGCCAGACAAGCATTGCGGTTAGACAGAGCATTCCTTCCATCTCTCAATGCTTTGGCGACCCCTATTAGTCAATTAGCTGCAGACTTGAAGATCACTATAAGGGTCAGCTGACGGCTAGCAAGTAGCGAACCTGAGACCAAAGGTAGGCTACTATGCTTCAAAGCTGCGTTTAAGGAGGACGGAAGGTAGAGCGTGGAGCATTTTCTTATTATGTACTTCTTTTTGGCTAAGTCTTTTCTTTGTTAGGCTAGCTGACGCCCGTCGTCAGGTCCGAGTAGACGTCACTATAAGGGCCAGCGTCCAAGGACCTGCCAGACCGCGGATCTCACTTAAGCACTCGACGTCACTTTTAGCAATTTCAAGGGGCAGGGTCAACGATCACTCACGTCACGGGCAGCAGATCCGACGAGCTCAACTTCCACTGAAAAGAGAGGCGTCACCTCAACCTCAGATTCGAAGCCATCAGGTAGAGATTCCCCTTATCTTCTTATTGGTGGTACGGCTCCAAGGGCTAGGCCTTTCCTCTGCAAGCCTATTAAGTTAAGTAAGCCAGGTCAGTACTTTTTTTGGCCTTCACCGGCTAGACCTCCGGGAGGACTGTCCATCCCCTGTCTATTCATCGGGCTTTGGCACGCTCTCTCTCTGGGGCCGGAATACCTGGACCTCGGGTTAGAAGGCAGATTGTCCTTTCCCCATTATATACGTAGTGGTCAATTGCTCTTCTTTGAGGGCTAGAAGCATCAAAAGGTCATTGAGGATGGTCAAAGCAATGGAGTTTTCCGAGGGGAGCAGAGAATTCCACTCCTTGATTTGGAGGTTACAGCCTTGATTATGAATAAGCCGTGAATATTCATAGTCAGGAGCGAAAGCCAAAAGACTGAAAGGAGAGGTACGTAGTGAACACCGGGAGAGGAATTACTAGCTCGCAGGCTGAAAAATGATAACTTCCTTCCTTGCCCTCGAACCGACTATCCAACGACATGGAAGACTTAGCATTGGCCTATCACTCAAATTCAATTTTCTAGCACGCCAACAGGAGGGGCTTCTTACAAAAGCACTCCAACAACTCGCTTGAACTTGAAGAGAGAAGCGAGAAAACGGAAAGCGCGCCATAAAGCCAAAGAGCCGTAGCTTGCTCCATCAAAGGAAAAAAAAGCATCGACTAAATAGAAGGCCCTTGAATCTTATCGTTAGCCTATAGCGCTATCTACCCTTAAGACTGAAAAAAGGGATGTAACAGAAGTCTCAAGAGAACTAACAATCGATGGACAGTTAGGAGTTGCAGGTGAGAGTTGGAAGATTTATGTTTTAATAGTCTCATCTTTGGAGACATAGAAACTATGCTTAACGCATCGATAAAGTAGCTCTGTGAATGAATGGCAGATTTCAATGATGAAAAGAAAGGCTTTTCAAAAGAATGAAAGAAGAATGGATGTCTTCTTGAAAGTTATTACGGAAGAACCTTCTCATAGAAGAAAGCGATAGAAAGTTTGTTTTTCAAGCTTGAAAATCAATATTGAGGTCATTCATTCATAGCAGAAAAAGCGCTGACTCACTCATATCTGAAAACGCAGGCTACAGGCTCTCTATCCTTCTTACCTTAGATAAGATTTTATTCATTCTTCAATTCTTTCATGGATAATGTTGATTATTCCTCTCGCTAGCTATCCTGAGTAAGAGGGGGAGGACTTGATGTGACTACTATTAGACCTCCAACCCGAAAATACTCTACAATCATTATGAGCGGATAAACGAAGCCTTTCCTTTCTATAGAGCTCTATAGAACCTTTCTACCCGGGTAGTTCATTCACTCTCGGTGCCGTTAATTTTTTGTTACTTTTGAAAATCGAGAGGGAGAGCGAGGAGCTCCATAGACGAAGAGCGCCCTCTCTTTTCTTATTGAAATCGAGTTAGCTGGGCTGCTTCCCTGTCCCCGATATGGAAAGAAAAGATTGATTGGTTTACCACATTCATTCATGAAAGCACCCGCCTCCTTCTGGTGGGCCTTTACCTTGAAAATAGAGGAGAGGTAGTCGAAGGAGAAGAAGGCGGAGGGGACGGCCCGTGAGGTTGCGCTTAGCAGCTTTTTGGCTGTTTATGATAGAGTGAGATTCACGTTGCCTGGTGGTTCTGATTAGTTGTACCGGATAAGACTTCGAACGGTCAATCAAACGAAGCCGGCTTGAGTCCAATGCCAAGTTGAAGTGACGACAGTGGACGGTATGACAACCATCCTGACGGTCTGTATGCTTAGGATCCCAATGAGTCGGTACGGGGCTCATGCTTCCCAAACGTCACGCATTTTTTAGGTCATTAGTCAACAGCTCCCTGGACAGCGAAATAGGGGTGACTTCACATTCTTTCCTGACACGCCTATCTTTGTTTGTTTGAGGGCCGCGTTCCGGCTGATGCCGCACCTTGCGCGTATAAATGAGTATGATATAGACCTCTTTGCTCCCCAGATTTAGGGTTGATTGTTAAGGTTGTTAGAGAAAGCATTGTTGATCAGATTTGTAGTGAGCATCATGTTCCAAGTCCGTGTGATTGTGGGGAATAAAGCGGCCAGGGACCTATTTGATTTGAACCCAATTCCCCTTTTGCCTAACGTCCTACCCCCTAAAGAAAAGTTACGGTAAACGAACCAGCTGGCTTGCTTCGGAACATAGATTCAGAGGTTCCGAGGACGTAAGCTACTCCGATTGAACTGGACATCAGTGATTTCAAACGTTACCTACGATAGTCGATCCCATTTCTTTTCCCTCATTTCATTCCAGTAAGTAAGTGAATGGTTGGTATGCCATATTCGGAATATCAAGCACAGAATCCGGAAAGCTAGCCACTCAGAAATGAGTGTTCAATTCTATCGGGGAGGTCGTAGAAGACCGTGCTGAAAGGTCTACAGAGTCACATTCAATATCATCCTACCGGGGGCAAGAAGAAAGAAGTTTGATTTTCCCCTTTGGTTGCAAGTCTACTGGATTTCCTAAACTGGCATCCAAATCGGCGTTTTCCCGGTTTCAAATTGGTTGGGAGGATGATTGAATAGCAGGAAAGAAATATGAGAAAAAAAAAGATGGAAGCCGGCTGCAAACAATAGAAGAAGGGAGAAAGAATCGAAAGCGGGCGTCACGGATTGCTTACCGAACGCAAAAAAGCATGAAACCAACATAAGACGATGGATGGCTGCTATGCTATGGGAGGGACGTCACCCTCTTCTTAGTAGAGCTAAAATGGAAAGCAGATGGGGCTTAGTGACATCAATCTGCACCATGACTAATCGTGATCCGTGATCCAAGAAAAGAAGGTCAGTCCCTTCGCTCGCCTTAATCTAAGGGGGAGTTTCCAGTTCCTTCTTTTGGGCCTAATTCTTCCCCGAGGGTGATATCATAAGCTGTTCGTTCTTTCCGCTCCTCTTTGCTTGGCTCAACCTTCGTCACCTTCCCCATGTGCGTCTTTTTCTTTTTCCTATCGCTTCTGGGGCAAGAGCTTCTTTATCACTCAAACGATTCGGTGTGAAAATCGAACTAGCGTCAGCGGGCTTTGAACGAGGAAAGAAAGCAGCCTAACCATATGATAGCACCCAGTGTGCCACATTTGCTTCTTCAACACGAGAAAGGAACAAAGCCGATTGCCTTTCGCCTAGTCTTTATTGCCTTGGCCTATAACCGGGTGAGCAAAAAGCATTTACGCGGGGTGTGGGATCTTTTCCCCTTTCGTTTAGCCCTTCAAACAACTGTGGAAATGCCGGCTCTTCAAAATGAAACTTCTTCAACTCAAGCAATTCTTGGTCCCAACTACCAACTGACGAGCAGCAACATCGGCAACAGAAAGGACTAGCGCCTCTTCTTCCTTCAAACCTTCAATCTGTCATGACCCCTGAGGCATTCATTCTTCTCCTTGCTGAGCTTTCTGGGTATTGACTTTTTCTTCATCCCTTACCTTTTTTTAGTCCTACCAATCCTAGTTACGCCTTCTCCGTCTGCCCTATTCCTGGCGAGTGAATGCGGAATGATTGAACTTAACGCTGAAAAAAAAGGTTACGCACCTCTTCTCTTTCCTTTGCTTCTCTTGAGCCGGCTCGATCCCGGGAATTCGGCTATTCTATTTACTGATCGCCTTGAGCTGGGCCATTTGCTTCTTTCTAAATCACCGAATCTCGCATCCAACCTCGTTTTGGCGCAGGGGATAAGATCCCTTATGGGTTAGCTGAACCGCTATGATTGAGACTTAGTTGTTCCTTCCTCTTCCTCCATCACAAAGAAAGAACCCACCAGTGTAGCTCGCAGACGAGGGGGGAGGCTCAGAACGGGTGAGATTTCCTTTGGGGAAGAGGAAATCTGGTACATACGCTTTGAAACGCGATAAAGAAGGGGTGAAGAGAAGAGGGTAGTAGGCTTAGTAGGGCTCGAACCTACAATATTACCGTTATGAGCGGTACGTTTCAACCAATTAAACTATAAGCCCTTACGGATCTTTACATGCAATTCTCTCACTTCGGGAAGAGCGGACGGAAAGAGAAGGCCTTTGCTCTATCTGCTTCTTCCGCTTCCCAGGAATGAAGAATTGGAAAATCCATTTTCTTTTTGAATTGTTTATAGATAGATAAAGAATCTTTTTCTTTTCTATTTTCTAAATAAGAAATTTAGTGAGCGGCCCTTTCGCGACTCAAACTGCCGGTACGCTTTCCGGCTCGCAACGACTTCAAACGGGCGGGGGCTTGATATTTGCTTGCAATGCCGGCTGTTCGCCTTTAGTTAGAAGTTCAAGTAGAGAAGAGAGCGCTCTTTGCCCTACACTGAAAAAAAGAAAAAAGTATGGATGAAGTAAGAAAAAGTACATAAGGAGTGAGAAAAAAACTTGGTTACGGGAACCGAAGGTTAGGCCGACTACTTTAGTAGAGCTATACTTCAAAAAGTCTCTTCATTCAAGAGCCTTCCCCAACATGCAAGCAAACAGTAAGTGAACGCCCCTTTCTCTGCCCTCCTTTTGCTTTCCTGACTCGGGCATTCACCTATTAGGACTCTTCATATCATACCCTAAGACAGGTGCGGAACTGAGATTCTTCATAGTACAAGGCTTCTGTTGGCCTGTGAACTGACCTTCCTGCCATTATAGAAGAGGAAGGAAAGCAATAGCAGCCATTAGAAAGAAGAGTGGCGAAGAGGCCAGGAGCGAACACTATGAATGGTTGAAGAGAATGGACTACTCTTAATCAGATCCGTTCCTATCCGCATTGATGAGGTCTCACATTCGATTAGGACAAGCAGTGACCACTATAGAAGAACAGAGACAGAAGCTGACGCCATTAGAAAAGAAAAAGAAAAGAACTGTGCGCATTGAATGCGGAGCATGAAAGCAGAGAGGGAACACTTTCTTTAGGCGGGTTCTGAATGCTGGATGAAAAATCTTAGTAAACATTCGATCCTCACTGCTGTGAGCTTAGTTTGAACTTAACTTAAATCAATTCCATAAGCTAATAACATCCATTTATCTTATCCGATTCCGCTACGCGCCTCTAAACAATTAAAGAGTTGGAGTTTTGAAGCCAAACGCCGGCTATTGAGTGCACTACTAGGAGTTAAGCTTAAATCAATAGTTACCAACAATTGCCTTAAAGTAATCCTCCGCTTCAATTTCGACTCGTGCTTAACACGCGATTCCGGAAATCCTCAATCCATACTAAAACCCATCGATCAGACCATAAGCTTCTGGGCGATACTGTGCTTCTTTTATGCGGTCTTCCCCGATATAGTATCGAAGGTGAGAGTTACGTCCCTGGAGTCACTCTGCCTGGATACTCCTATCCCTCTCTTATAAGCCTAACCTTTCGTCTTGTTACCTCTTTCCTTCTACTAAGGTTTCGTATAAGAGAGATCCACTTTCTAATGGATTATTAGATCTGTGTAAGACTGCTTTGCGCTTGAATTAATTTAGATCATTCCATCCGCTTTTGAAAAAGAGCCCCCTTCCCATTACCTTTTTTTTCGATTTGGCTCTTAATCGGGTTCTTTTATTATAGAATAAGGTGTACATTGGGTCCTAACGTCATTGATTCAGTGTACGTAACGAGAAAGAGACTCGTCTTATCCAAGAGTCTATCCAACCCAGTCTCAATCTCGAAGAGGTTTCTTTTTTCTTAACGCAGGATCTTTTCCGCCCTCGCGAAATGAGAGTTTTTTTTCTAATGTCAGGCCTTTTATGGGAAATTAGGCTTATGGCAAATCGTTGTAATATGAAGCATCCTATCGGATATACGCGTGAACATGCAAGGGTGGTCTGGAAAACCCCGGTTGTGGACACTGAAGTTAGGTCCTTGGATCGAATCCTACCTATTCTTTTTCTTTTTGCTTTGGGAGGAAGCTTAGCCTCATCCTTGTTAGTGCCCCTTTTTCTCCTATGAGTGAAAGTCGAAGTTGGCATCAGCATCTCCTTGCTATCCGATTTCCTTACCCGAGTTTGGAGCTCTGTTAGGTTGATCGTCTCTTCCTTTTTTTTATTAGGTAAAAGGCAGCAAGGGCTCAAGTTTAGTTTCTGTTAAAGTCATAAGAAAGAAAAGGTTAGGGCAGCTGGGGAATTAGTTGAAGTGCAAGCATGTCCAGTAAAAGGAGAATCTCTTACAGTCTATCCAATTGCATAAGGCCATCCGGTTCTGGCATCGAATGGGAGTTATCTTTCTTAGGGGCTATTCCCACTTTCGAGTTTCCGTCTATGTCTTTCATAAGTCCCGGCTATATATGAAGTACTACTAGCGAGCTAACATGCTAACAGTAGTGTTAAAGGGGTCTTTATTAAGCTCCCCTTTTTACTGCGCATAATAACTAAATAACTAACAGGCGTCAAAGACTAGCAGTTCGTATAATAGGGGGATAAGAGTGAGTTGTCAAAGAAGGCTATTCTTATCATTCAAAACAAAGATCTGACAGTGCTAAGTAAGAAGGGCCTAAATAACATTACCAGTAATCCGAGGCAAGCGCATAAGAGAGCTAGCTTGTATAAGAGTCATAAGAGGACTAAGAATAATAAAGGTCCAATTCGTAAGCCGGCTATCGGTACTACTCTTCCAAAATTCCGGCTGTGGATAAGGTGTCTCCTATTGTTATCGTGTCTAACAGTAAGACCAGCTCTCCCCTTAGTCTAAATAGCTATATAATCTCCCAGCCAATGGGCAAGCTAGTTCTTTAGCAAAATAAGTAGTCTTTCAAGCAAGCTATGGATAAGAGGGATAGGTCAAAGGTAAAGGACCGGCGCTCTTTTATTTGAGATTTGAAGCCAGTTCAATTCCTTTTCCCATTGATTCTGAAGCAGAAGAAAAGCAGTCAACCTTAGAAGAAGTTAAGGCTAGGGTAAAGAAAAGACAAGGACTTCATTTCAAACTTTTTTGCTTTTTATAGGGGCAGCTGTTGAAACTTCTCCGATTTGAAGGATAGCGTAATAGCGGCAAAAAAACAAGCCTGCTATATAGTTATGATTACGGACTAGACGAAAAAAGGATTACTACATCGACAGATCAAACCTGCGCTTACTACTTTGAAAAGAGAGCATGGGGCTAGACCAGGAAAAGACTCGATCTCCTTCAACAGCACTTCACCACCTGAAAGAAGAAAGAAAAATCAGTAGTTGCTCGGTCAGCTCTGACAAGAACTCCGGAAAAAGGAAATGCCCCTTCCGCGACTAAGCCTTACGGGAAGGATGCGTCATCTAAAACCTCCCCCTTCCCTTCACTTCGAACGAATCGAAGAATGAAAAGATTGAAGCGAATCCAGAGAGAAAGCGCAAGGCCAATGGGTATACCAAAGACCAGTCCCCCCCGGTAAAGAGAAATGCTGAAAGACTGGCTTAGACGGACTAGGGATTATTAGAATGGCTGAAAGGCTTATACTAGTATTCTGGATGACTGGCTGAAAAGAAAGAGGCTTCATAACCCTCGTGACACAGGCACTTTTGCAACTGAAATCACTGAATCAAGTAAAAAATCGTCTTCTTGTAAGCACTTTATGCGGGTACTGTCTACGGGGTTTCATAAAAGGCAAACCTCCCCGAAGGACTACATGTCAAGCTAATGAAAAGCGTTTTCCGATATACTCAACTAAGAAATTGACTACGAGACGTACTCCAGTACTGAACGGATTGGAATGAGAGGCCGATTGCTTACCGAATTAAGTGCGAAGGCATAATCGATTGGTAGGACTAAAAAAAAGTCCCCAAGTCACACTCAAGTAAAAAAGAAAGGTGAGGCAAGAAGAAATGGAAAAGATTTGTTCTTGTTCGTGCCCCAAGAAAACAATAAAGAAAAGAAGGACTTTATTAGGGGTCAGGAGCGTCAAAAGTAAAGGAAGAAGAAAAGACCGAGGAGACTCGATAAGAAGATGCCCATCCGGGAATTCGCAGCAAAGAGAGCGAGAGTGGGGGAGGCCCTAACCGAGAGAGGATCCACGGCGTGGGAACCAGAGCCAGGGCGAAGGATCAAAGGCGGAACAAGACCATGACTGAAGACCTTTTTTAATCAAAGAAAATTCGAGATCAAAAGAACGTTAAACACCAACCTATTACCCCACTTTGGATAGGTGCCACATCAATTTGAATTCGATTTCACTGTAATTAGCTGATCGGAACTCGACTGCTAATTGAAAAAAGACTAATTCTTAATTAAGAATAATCTTTTAGATGCAGATAATAAAAAAAGAAGACGTTGCATAGCGAATACCAGCAGCATGAAAAATAGAAGTAGTACTTTCTCTTTCTTCAGGATTCAACAAACAACAGTAATACACTTTTCGAAAGCAACTGACAGGAGTTGTACAAGACAGTGAGGGGATATGGCCCTTGGCAAAACTAGGTAAATCAATTTTGAGTAGGTCAAAAACATGTACTTTACTTATAGCTTGAAGTTAAGATCATATCCTGTTATCGATTTTGTACACTGCAATGAAAGTAGAAAGAAGAAAGAAAGTACAACCGTAGAGAAATTCTATTCCAATTTTCAGTGACGAACCAGAAGCTGGTGAAGCAGATAAAGATTGAGATGATTCCGAAGCTAGGGCAATGAAGAATAAAGTCCCTTCCTGTAGCTTGGCAGTGGACGAGTCAGTGGAAGAGCCGGTAGCTTCGATTAACTTAAAGCTAACTTTCCTCTGAGCTCTCGAGGTAGTGAGTTCAGTCAGTAACTTGAACAACCCGTCCCTATATTCCATTATCTTATCTCATCAGGACTAGAAGAGAAAAGAGAGAGAGAGGAAATGGAAGTCCAATTATCGTAGGTGATGTTCGAAATCACTGTGTTCAGATCTTGTCAGAGTAGTTCCTCAACGTCGTCCCGTAACCACTGTGTATCCGACCCTAGAGATTCCGAGGTGGGATCTTGTCAATTGGAAGAGCTGCTGCGATATTACCAGGTGGCCGCTTACCTAGCCTTGTCCAGTACGCTACTAGTCAGTCGGCTTACTCAAAGTGAGTCAACAAAACCAGTACAAGGTGCCGGATTGGTTTTTGGTGAATTAGACTTCGTAATCTGATTCCCTCCGCGAATCGACGACTCGCTTAAAAGAAACAGAGTTGCCGGTGCCAGAAACGGTTCTACTTACTCTACTCTAACAAGTAAGCAAGCCTTGACGGCCTTCGATATATCGGATGATATATCATCTTTCGATTCAAAGAAGGAATGATCCGGGTAAGGGACACGGGAACAGGTAATTGACTCTTAGCTATATCCAAAGAAAGACGAGATCCTAATAAGAGAACCGATACGCCGCAGCCCCGGGTTATAGAATACAAGGTAGATAGGCAACCTCTTATTTCTCTTTGAATCTTGCCTTCTCTTTAGAAGACGGAAGGACGAAAACGGAAACTGAACGGGAAAAGACTACCCGGGGGCGAGAGCACGTGAGAAAACGAAAGATTGATCGTAAGTAGTGGCGGCTGTAAATAAGGGCGCTTCGTTCCGTCAACCGGAGATGAAAACGGAGCTTATACTATACCATCCCAAAAAAGATTTAACAGAGACACCTATAAGCCAAAGCATCGATACTCGTTGAATCATCTAGTTCTTACAGATCTCATTCGAAATCTCATAATAGATTTCTTTAGCTCTCTCTTCAAGAGCTCCGCTATTCACTAAGTTAGGTAAGTAGCCTTTCGTATATGACTTCTATAGCTTTCCTAAATGGAGTACCTAATTATCCGGGTATGCGCAATCAGTACGATTGATTCTTGGTCAAGAATATAGAAAAAGTGAGCGCCTTACCAACGAGATCTTCTTTAAGTTCGGGCATTAAAGCCTTTTGATGTTTTAGATCCCCTTTCATTCCACGTTAGCTATTTGATTAGTTATTCTTCTATGATCCTAGTCTTCAACGCCTTGAGAGGCGGTAAGTTCATTGGCCCTAAAGGCTTCTTTGTCCTTTCTCTTAGCTACCTACTTGCTTTATGCTAGCGCCACTTCTGTCTACCGGTTCTGGGATCCCCTATAATGAATTAAATGAATGTGGCGAATAAGCCCCGCCGGTAGGTCAGGCAGCCTCTGTTTGGTTCGTGTTTCAGCGATGGTGAAGCTGACTTCAACTGGCATTTCCTATCTATTGTATTTTTTATCCGCGATGTCATTCAGAGTTTAATAGCAAGGGCGGATCATAGCTTTCGAATAATCAGCCCGTCAGCCTTATCTGTGCTAGCATTCCGAATGAAAATATGTAGGGCTATCTGTAGCCAGTGTGGAAGTCTCATAGCTCTCCGAATTATTAATAGATAGGTCTCTCTATAGGCTCTTTAACAACACCGGCGTAACGAGTTGCGAACCTTCCACCGGTCCGCCAAAGCCTGCAAACTTTGCATTTCACCCGTGAGCTTAACGATCCTGATGAGATTTGCTCATCCTAGAGCTGTAGCAATGAGTAAAGACATAGCGGCTATGTGCCTTCTTCTAAATGAATGATCACTTTGCCACTAGTCTTGGTTCGATCCGGACTTTGACTTAGGTCCAAAAATCATAAATCATATGAGCTACATCGAAAGTGGGAGGTAGATATTCTACGAATGGGCTTATTCCCTGCTCCATACCCGGCGGGAAGTCCAGTATGCCTTCCTTTGAGCTACTAGCGACCTTTGTGAGTGAAATTCCCTTTTTCTACCGAAGGTGAGCAGCGTGTATGTCTTACTGTCCTTACGTCAACACCTGCTGAGTGAGAGATTGATGGTTGAGCTCTGTCTGTTCGAACGGAACCAATAGGTTCAAGCTCTTCTTCCTTCTCCCCTTCTTTCTCTCCTATTTCCCCCTTTTGGCGTCTGAGACAGATTGAATCGTATATGGACTAGTTGCACCCATCACCTGCCCCAATGCCTGTATCAACTGTTGTTTGAATCGGACACCCGTAACGAAGAAAAAAGTGTCTACTTTTTCCCGACCTGTGCTTGAGAAGCCTAAAAAGGCACATTCTCTTTCTAATACAAGTCCTGTGATTGAGAAAGAAGTCAATAAGAAATTCCTTACGCCTAAAAGTCAGTTTGAAAGCAGAAGTTAGAAAGTCAGGTTATGCCGTCTTTACTCGATCTAAAGCCAAAGGCCTATTCCCTGCTCCTCTATCTATAGTTTAGTGCAGTCTTTCAATTCCGGAGGAAAGGACGTATAAAGCCAAGCCGCCTAGTTATGACTTAGACGTAAAGAGATTGATTGATTTAGTTACTCCTGCTTCTGAGAAGTCAAGTATTGAAGTAGACCCGTCAGTCTTATATGAAGTCAAGTAGTTCCTTTCAGTCAGCAGTCGGAAAGAACTCTAACACCTAGCCCGAGCCCGTAGTATGATTTAGTAGTTTTCCCGGGGAATTAGAAGACTTAGTTTGACTTTCGGAGAAGCTGCAATGAACTCTAACTCATAAGCATGATACGTCAGCACTACGTAAGCAGAAGGTGCAATTCGAATTCTAGCGCAGTCTTTACATTTCTGGAAAATGTTCAAGGCTTTCTCCTTAGTCTCTTACTATTCCCTGATCTGCCCGTGGGAAGTCAAGTAGTTAGGAAAGCCTAAACTCCCAAAACTACTAAGAACCCTGGGCCATATCCCTGTGAATCTATTCAATTGCCCGTTGAATCAGTTATTAGTCCCATAGATTGAGGAAAGGTTGATTATGCTGCTTTCTCTTCTGACTTAGATGCAAGGCCGGACTTACAGCTTGAGAATCAAGCAAGGACTTTCTTTAGTTTAGCAGTTAGACTTAAAGAATTCCCATTGGCAGTTCGAATAAATGCCTAATTTACCCTCCGCAGGATCCTGACTGAGTTTAGTTTCTAACTTCAAGGCTATGTAGAATCCTAGGTTTATCTTTCTAATACCAGTCATTAGTTCCGGCTATCGCTCTAAAGTGATAGCGCCATCGAAAGAGAGAGTGTCAAACAGTCAAACTTCGATACCTAAATTCATTCATCCAAAGACTATCAGAATAGTGGCTGTCTTTCGAGTTGGAAAGATAAGAAGAGCTTGACCGATCCATTCTGAAGGGAAGAAGGGCTTGCCTAGATCTCGTATTCCATCTGCCATAGACGCTTTCTTTTTACTGCGCAAGCAAGCCGGGGATTTACTTAAGACTTTGAAGTCGGAGAATCCGCTGCTCCTGCTACCGCCCCTAAATTACCGAATAAGGAAATACGGCCTTTACCTTATCCTTATTAGCGGTACCCTTGGCTTAACAACATCAAAGAGGAATGGGAAGACAAGAGAAGAGAATGCCCGGGGAACCGAGTCTTCTTTAATAAAAAAATCTTAACATAGGGTTGCCCAGAACAGTTCTCCCAGCAAGGGGAATCCTAGAGGAGGAAGAGGGGACAGCACAGCGCAAGTTTTGACATTCTTTCTTTTCAGATCTTTCCTCCGGTCTTTCTCTAAATAGCTTAGCTTCCACTTTTTTGCTTCCGGGCCCATTTCGGACCACTCTTGGCGTCGCTCTATTGGGCGGAGCTTTCTAGCTCGACTAAAGGACGATAGAACAAACCCATCAAAGACGAAAGAAACGATAGGCAAGGACTCGAACCCTGCGCATGTGAGACCTATCTCTCTATCTCCATCTATCTCTTCCGCAGACAGGAGTTCCACTACGTCATTAGGTGCATCTTCTACTATATTCATTGATAAATCATGATATCACTTTCACTCCGCGGTTCTTCCTTTTCTTGAATGATTGAACGTAGGACTGGAACTCCCCTGCCTGAAACTGCCATACTGAACACTTATTGAATGATTGAACTCTTGCCTTCGTCTTTCCAGTTTCAATCTCAGAAGTAAAGGTTGATTCCTACGTATACTATTGATCATAGCGGGATTATCAGACTACTATCAGGTATCGGACTAGCTTGAAGCTATATTCCTACTTGATGCTCTCTTCCCCTACCCTACCTTGGTCTATTCCCTTTAGCTCGAATCCCAACTCCTAACAGAGTAGCTCTTTTCCCACTTCAAGCATAATTTCAGGCTAAAGTGAAAGCTAGAACTCTAAAGCGAGAGACTATAAGAGTAAAAAAAAAGGCCTTCGACTCAAATCTTTCTAGTCATAAAGCTCGTTCTTTCACTCATAAAAGATGATGGATAAGCAGTCGTCCCTTATGTTAAGTAGACAAAACAGGCATTTCCAGAGGGAAAACATGTTCTTATTTTTTCGTATGCGCAGATTAAGGCCCACGTAGAGTAGTTGTATGATCGCACGGCGTCCCGGTAGACGCTTTCTTACTCACCTTTGATGTAAGGGGAGGAAGGAGAATCTCAGTTCGTTTACCTGCGTCTGCATCTTATTTCTTAACCAAGAGCTAGCTTATGGATCAGATATCGATATTGGAAGATCAGGCCCATCACTTCTTCTTGACTTCGATGATTTGCCTGCAGGAGGAAGGATCATCGACAATTGGAGAAAGAGATCGAACTGGGTGGAAGGTCGGCAAATGGGGGAGAGATCTAATTGCCTGAAGAATCTTCAAAGTCAAGGTGTTGTTTGTTGTTCGCGTAGCAAGGCAAGCGTCATTGGATTTTGATGTGGATGGGTTCAGGCTTGCTTGTCTCGCTCTCATACATATCATATATTCCCTTTCTAATTCAAAAGGTAATTGCTAGCTTCTTTGGTTTCAACCTTTTGGGCCTAAACCAATGCTCGCTGTGCTTTCCCTGTCACCTTTCGAATAGTAACTTCCTCCCTTACTTAACTTAACATAGGCCGATTCAAATCAAAATAAAGAATTTAGAGGCAGTGGATCAAGATGACAAGTACCGGGGACTTCCCACTTTGTTTTATAGGGAGATCAAAGAAGCTGGTATTAAGTATTGTTAAAGATCGGGTATGTAAGAAGCTTAAAGGGTGGAAGGAGCGTAGCCTCTGTCAAAGGCTGGCAGGGAGGTTCTGATCAAAGCTGTGGTAAGGCCCAGATTATGAGTGTATATCAAATTCCTCAAACTTAAACGATATGTGAGCAGATAGAGTCATTGATTAGCCAGTTTTGGTGGAGGTCTCGGCTTCAGGAAGTTTTCTTGTTTCATTTCAATCCTGGGCTGGAGATTAAGTTCATAATCCTGAGTCTTTTGTACCAAAAATGTTCAAAGCTCGGTATTTCCCCAGAGGTCATTGTCGTCATGTTCTGTCCGAGTTACACGCGGAGGAGCCGAAGGGAGGCAAGATGGATTATTGAGAAAGGGTCGAGAAAAAGCATTGCCTCTTTCTAAATTAAGAAAGGTTACTACAGAACAGAGGTCCTCAAACAGCCCTGCTTATTTTTCTTATTTCTAATAAGTCCGTGAGAGAGAAATGCAACTGTTCATGCAGCCTGCACATGATTCGCCAAAAGAAAGAGGAGGTTTATCTTAACATCAGAAGGTACGGAGGAGAATGAGAGAATAAGCAAGAACCTCGCAGAAATAAAATCTTTGAGAGAAGGGCTGCGACTGGCAAGAGACTGAAAGATTTTCAAACCTTGTCTATTGATATATCTGTATGCCTGCCACATTGGAATTCACAATTTAATCTGTCTTTGTTCTCCTAAGCCCTATACAGAGGATAGGCCAGTTCGCTTGAACCGATTTTATGATCTGATCATAATCTTCTTGTACATCGGCAGGCTCCGTCGGATCTAGTCCAGTCTAAATGAAAGCCTAGTCTCCATGTTTACTGGAAAGAAAGATAGGGGTAGGGAAAGAGATGGCGCAGTATAAAGGCCTCTCCGGAAACTTTGAATCTTTGTTTTTCGTTCGTCAGAATAGAATCGATGTCCAAAGCTTCATCGGCAGTAATCGGTGTAAGAATAAGAAAGCAAGGGACGAGGAGCATATAAGTCAGGCAAATCGAAAAGACTTAGATCAAGCTAGGGGAAGCGCTTTCAGGTTCGTTCGCTTAGCGAATCTCTAATTAGTCTTAATTCTTAAGTGATATAAATAATGTCTGTGTCTGAACTGGGGAGTGTCGGCCCACGGTAAAACATTGTCTTATTTCAGATGAAACCCGAAAGAAGATCGAAACATTCTGTTGTCGACAGATAACGCAAACAAAAAAGGGTGACCTGGCCCTGGGTCCCCAGGGTTAGAGTCTTCCCTACGTAAAAAAGAAAGTCGCCGCTCATCGGACGTTCGTTCTGTTGAGATCAACAGTATCAAAATGGGCCCTTTTAGGCCACCCGCGACCTTGGCTTTGTAGAAAATCAAAATCTCGCTCCTGTGTCGTGGGACTTGTAGCTCGGCAGTCCACCTGGTGGGTTATCTTTCCCTTCCCGTTTCGATTATCTTCTTGGATTTTGAGTCTTAAATCATCCTTAAATAATAATAAATAACCTTTACTTATCGCGTTTTATTTTCTTTTTTTTCTTTTTCGTCGAAGTTGACATCTTCTTATCCGATCGGAGTTTACGATGCTTTATTCTACTCGTCTTTGAAGTGAGTAATTTTTCCACCTCTAACAAGAGAATAAGCTTTTCATTTCAGTCCACGCCTTCTCTTCCGGTATCGAGAAAGAAAGTCGGCTTAGCGATCTTAATCTTCGTGCTTTGCTTTGAGTCGGCTTTGAAAGTGTAACCATAAACCGCCATTGGTTTTATAGCAACTAGCTTTTTTTCGGAATCTTCATCTTTCTTCTCCAGTTGATGATGCATATTCATATTGAACTGAAACCAATGTCACTTGCTCAACAACTAACTGCCTTCTTCCACAGTAGCTTCCTCTCCATCCTGAGGCGAGTCCACAAATAACCATTTTGTCCATTTCTTCGATGATGCTGAAGCGGGTACTGGTAGATTTCCACTGGCACAGCGGCACTTCTGGCTTAAATTCAAGGCTTGCTTTTCGTTGATCTCTTACTGGTGAACCATCACTCGAACCTGGAACCGAAGGACTTGCCTTTTCGTTGAGCTAGGCCCGTAAACTCTTTTAGGAGTTCCAAAGACGAAATAGATGACCGAGGCCCTTCTAGATGGAGCCAGGTTAGGTCACTTCGATCGCTTAAGCCCTTACTGCGATAGAGTGGTTTAGTTGGCAAGGTTATATGGTAACGAATTCTGCCACCTGTGAAAGAAAGGTAGCGAAAGATGTTAAGAATGGCATTCCAGGAGAAAGAGCCAGCCGTAGTCCCACTAATGGTTTAAGGGTGGCAAGCTTTCGAGAGTCATCAAAATTGCTAGGGTTCTACTCCTTTTCATGGTCGAGCTTCTTTTATTTCCTCAGATAAGGGATCTCGCTAACCTCCCTTCTGTGAAACTGACTTTTAAGGAAGCAGATTCTCACCCATGCAAGCATCAGAACATGCATTCTCGCGATCTACAGAGTCAAAATGGCTTGCTCTTTAAAAAGAATAATCAAATCAAGCGAACAGACATTCCATTCTTTGCTTTCCCAGCTACATGATGGAACTCTCTGGTCGGATGTTACAGTCGGCTCTACTTCTTAGTCAACTAGTAGTCTTTCAGTCGGAAATCGCTTTCACATCTCATATGACATCTGTACCAACAGACTGATTCGGACACCCGTAAGGTAAGTAGCTACTCCAGCGGATCTAACTCCAGATGATCCAGCTTCTTTTAAGAATAGATTAGCCTCCTCTCCTTCAGGGGATGCAGCAAGACTACGTTCTCATCGGAGTTCCACTTCTTCCTCAATCCACTAAACGAAAAAGGAAAGTACAGCTACTCTACTTTAGAGTCGATCCAGCTTTCGCTTCTCCCTCGGGGTCTCAATCAAATAGGGTATGTGGTCCTAAAACAATTCTCATTTCCTCTCTTGCCTTGCTGAAATAAAGGGTATCACTACCTCTGAAGAAGCCTCCCCTTCCGTATTACTCCGCATGGTCCCTTCCTCCTTTTAGTTGAGTTAAGTATCTTTCCTCTACTGTAGGAAAGAAAAAGAAAGAGTTATTAAATTCATTTCTGTGTCTTTCCCTTTGTAGAGTTTTTCAATGTCGCCGGATCAGCCGTTTAGTAAGGAGATTTGATTTGACCCGAACCCCATTCTTCTTGTAATTCATTGGCAAATAACCCGAAATTTTGTTTATGAATTATGAACGGAAGAAAGTGGGCAAACCCACTGAAAATTATAAAAAAGAGTCTTTCTTATGACGGCCGGGCCTTGCTCTTTGTTGGCCTCACTCAACTATCAACTAGTTATGGGGAAGCAGCCCTCTCTTAAACCACACTACATATTCTGAGAAGAAATACGGAAAGTTGCACTGACTCTTTGGCTTAGGCTGGCTCTTTACCGCTCTGTGGGCAGGTCAGTCTGCTGCAAACAAAGAAAGATCATTATCTGTGTCACCTCCTGAAAATCTTTCTATTTTCTATATATAGAATCTTCCGAGGACCCACGACAGAGATGATTGTCTAGTCTCTTTACATAGGCTCTGGGATTGAACTTTATAGATAGGGTTCTCACAAACATGATTCGTATTTCATGTCCTCTTACGTTACGTCAAGCCTTTACTCAATAGGGGCACGGCTTGAAGGAGGAAAGGTTCCAAGCTTTCTTTTCGGCAGTCGGTTCCAACCGGACACGGGAAAAAGGCCTGAAGCTAACAGGAGAGGTTTCTAACTAACTTCATATCTATTCTCCGATCGGGTAATATAAAAAAGTCTGTTTTCTTTTTCATTTCCACTTTTGAAATGGACGAGAGCCTTTGCCCCAAGCCAGGATAACTAACCAACCAATTTCCTGATCCAAAAGAATGACGACTTGACTAGTAGAGCCGGGCAGGCTACTGTTCTTGCTACGACGAAATCAACAAAAAATTCCATCTGTTCCCGGTAGCAAGCATTGCCCGCAGCTGATCTAATACTAGCAATGACTAACTGACCAAGCTGATCCAGAAAGGAAGAGGAAGAACGCACGGAAAGTGCGACCAAACGAAAGAGAGAATAGACATGCGAGAATGGAATGCTGCACTTCAAGCTTCCTGTAATATTGTGCCATATGTACATTGGGAGTGAAAATGAAAAGAAGCTATTATGGGATCGGCGTCGAAGTTCTTTATCAATCACTAAACTAAATCCATACTTAATTGAATAAGAGAAGAAAGGTTTCTTTCGTCTACGCCCGGTTCACTTTGAAAAACCACTTCGGGAACGACAGAAAGAGAGAGGTCCAATCCCTCCTTTCATCTCTTTTTTTTCGGTATGCCGCTCCGCGAGCAAGGAGCGAAATAAGAGTTAACGAAGTTCTGCGTGATGCTTAAGACATGCAAGTAGAACGCTGTCTTCAGACTACTTCAGTCAGTGCCTCATTCAGTCCCATGCTTAACATTGGTCAACAACCAGGCAAAGTGAAAGTAATATTCTTCACTACTCCTCGGGGCTTTACTTTCGGAGTTAAGCTATCTGTATGGCGGGAATTAAGAAGTCAAAATGAATCATGCCTCAACTAGATAAATTTACGTATTTTACACAATTCTTCTGGTCATGCCTCATATTCTTTACTTTCTATATTTTAATATGCAATGATAGAGATGGAGTACTTGGGATCAGCAGAATTTTCAAACTACGAAACCAACTGCTTTCACACCGGGGGAACAACATCCAAAGCAAGGACCCCAACAGTTTGGAAGATATCTTGAGAAAAGGGTTTCACACAGGTGTATCCTATATGTACTCTAGTTTATTCGAAGTATCCCAATGGTGTAAGTCCGTCGACTTATTGGGAAAAAGGAAAAAAATCACTTTGATCTCTTGTTTCGGAGAAATAAGTGGCTCACGAGGAATGGAAAGAAACATATTCTATTTGATCTCGAAGTCTTCATATAGCACTTTTTCCAATCATGGATGGGGGATCACTTGTAAGAATGACATAATGCTAATCCATGTTCTACACGGCCAAAGTATAATAATCTCACAATGCGAATGATTATAGAAAAAGGCATATTTTCGCAATTTCTTCTTCTTCTGCCTTTTGTACTAATTTTGAGTATTGTTTATTTTCGCTATTTTAATATACCAAAGAACCCAACCGTTTGTTGGGTTGTTAACCGTGTTCCGTTGGAATTCTTCTTTTACTTTTTCATTCTATTAAATTATATTATACATATAGAGGTGGCTTGGGCTTGGCAAGATCCAGATCCAGGGTACTCAACTAACCCCGCGGACTATATTCAACCGCAAGTCAACGAGGAGGAGGGGGTCCCCCCTATACCTCCGGACATTCCTGTATTGGAGCAGCCCTTAATTCACGATGAACTAAGACGGGTCCAACTTTATAATAGACTAGGTCCGCATTCTTTCGTGCGGGAGTTTAACCTGAGGACTCTCGTTGACATCGTCTATCAACAGGCGGAGGTGGAAAAAAAGATAGAGGCTGCCCTTGTTCTCGACGGGATTCCTCCAATCCGAGTTTTAAATGAATTGAACCGCTTAAGGGCAGTTCTTTTTTATCCCCGAGGGACCCCCCTTTCGCCAGCCACTTTAGCTCGTTATATACAACAAATTGCCCAAAGTGGCACCCGTCAAAGCATTCCTTACCGACGGGTCATAAGGGCAATTCAAAACTATGAATTGTTCATTGATTTGGTCTTTTTTTTTAATAATAATAATCAAAATAATAATAATCAAAATAATAATAATCAAAATAATAATAATCAATAAAAGGCGTATATGTTGAAAAGGCCGATTAGAAGCGAGAAAACGGAAAGCGCGCCATAAAGCCAAAGAGCCGTAGCTTGCTTAAAATCAAAGATTTCTGGTCAATTTTTTTCCCACGTAGTTCGTCGGTCAAACCAACGCAAAGTAATAGAGAGATCTTTTTCTAGTTAGACTTCTATCAATGCAATGAAAGAACCATCCCTTCCTCTTTTTTGTCCTGTCAGATAGAAAGAAGATTAGACCCCAGTCCTTCTTTACCACTTTAGGGGGTGGGGGTGAAGGGGGGGGTTTACATACAACTGAGGCAAAGTGGTTTATGATTGAATCTCAAAGGCATTCTTTTCATTTGGTAGATCCAAGTCCATGGCCTATTTCGGGTTCACTCGGAGCTTTGGCAACCACCGTAGGAGGTGTGATGTACATGCACTCATTTCAAGGGGGTGCAACACTTCTAAGTTTGGGCCTGATTTTGATCCTATATACCATGTTTGTATGGTGGCGTGATGTTCTACGCGAATCCACGTTAGAAGGACATCATACCAAAGTCGTACAATTAGGACTTCGATATGGTTTTATTTTGTTCATCGTATCGGAGGTTATGTTCTTTTTTGCTTTTTTTTGGGCTTTTTCTCATTCTTCTTTGGCACCTGCGGTAGAGATCGGAGGTATTTGGCCCCCAAAAGGGATTGGGGTTTTAGATCCTCGGGAAATCCCTTTTCTTAATACCCTTATTCTTCTTTCATCCGGAGCTGCCGTAACTTGGGCTCATCATGCTATACTCGCGGGGAAGCAAAAACGAGCAGTTTACGCTTTAGTAGCTACCGTTTTACTGGCTTGCGTATTCACTGGCTTTCAAGGAATGGAATATTATCAAGCACCCTTCACTATTTCGGATAGTATTTATGGTTCTACCTTTTTCTTAGCAACTGGCTTTCATGGTTTTCATGTGATTATAGGTACTCTTTTCTTGATCATATGTGGTATTCGCCAATATTTTGGTCAGATGACCAAGGAGCATCACGTTGGCTTTGAAGCAGCTGCATGGTACTGGCATTTTGTAGACGTGGTTTGGTTATTCTTATTTGTCTCTATCTATTGGTGGGGAGGTATATGAAGGAACGAATCAGTGGATTGAAGAATGAAAGCTCGAAGACAAAGAGAATCGGGCTTTTCCAAAGAATTACTGCAGCTTTCCCACTCCCTTTGATTATCATATACAAAAAAGTCTCTTCCACTTTCCTACCAAATCTCTCTGTATTCTGGCACATAAATTCAGGAATCGAAGAGATTATGGCAGATCATGTTCACCAAGAAATGACCCGAAATTTGATCTTGGTCTATTTGAGATTGTTTTTTTTAATTGTAATCAAAGATGTTTTCTTGTCTCTCGTTTCTTTTCTGAACAAATCGAAGAACCTAATGGATCGAACTCATCCTTGGCTGCTACGAAACATATCGGCCTGACGAGATAGAGGTGAGCAGCAAGCAGAACAAAGTCGCGGAGCTTATTTATGAAGCTGCGCACCGGCTTATTGAAGGTAGCTGTTACTACCTCCTTGGGCTTGAATTTACCTTATTTTTGGAAAGGCTTTTTTTTTATAGATTAATCAAAGGGAGGAGAGTGGAAGACCAAAGAGCCCAAACTCATATCATACCAAGAACTTGCCATTGACCTAATCAAGCGCTTTAGGGTTAATCGAGGATATGTAGATTTTTTCCTATAGATCTAGGATGCCTTATGTCTTTTCACCATCCATTTGATTGGTCGAGTGAGCTTTCGCTTTCTTTCAATTGTTAGGCTATGAAGTGTCTTAAAAAAGAAAGAAATCAAAGCTCAAAAGATTTTCAAGTGACACCTGATGATCCCACCGAGAGGCGAACCACAAGGAGTGAAGTTTACTACGTAATTGGATAAAAGAGTGATAGAAGTACGTTCACTGGTACTGGAATGTAGCACACTCGCCTGATGTACACTTAGAAGACTTCTTCAAAGCTCCCTTTTATGAAAAACTTACTGGAAGTCCAAACTCGAGAAGAAAGAGCTTTCCCGATTTGGTCTTATGCGGAAGTGTTTTTATATGGTAGCTGAGAAGGGTGTTACTTGGAACCCTATGTGCTTACAAGAACATCTTCCCAGGTGGGAATGTTACGTCGTATTTTCTCTGCTAATTCTTTGAAGGTTGATCAGGGCATTTCTATATTGTATATCCAGCGATTTCTCGTTTTTTAATTCCTTTTTCTAATCTCGTCGAGCCCTACCCTGTCCTTCTGAAGTACCAGGCAGCTGAAGGTTCTCTTCCGAATTCTTTTAATGAAAGACGGATCCCCAAAGGGTCCCGGTGGTGTACTGGACCCCCCATACATTCCTCCCTTTGCAGATGGATAGAATTGAGAAATGGCACGACTAAGATCGTCCATAAATAGATACCCGAGTGAAAAGAAGAACTTGGACAAAACAAGAAGACAAACGATTTGACCAATAATTACGTTTTAGATTCGTACGCCTTTTCTTTTGGAACATTCTTCACTAAAGTGAAAGAACCCCAAAAAAGGATAATTGCACTAGACAAAAGAACACGCAGATATAGAGTTCTACATATAGAATAGAACATGAAACCTTACCCCATTGTTCGCGGAGCGGCATACCATAAAAATGAGACCCATGAAGCCGACCATTAATGACTAGTTCGAACCCCAGGAGCGGAAAGCAGCTCGACTGATAAGGAGAGGAGCGGTCTGATCCCGTATTTCTTTGTTTGAGAATGATGTTGGGAGAAAGAAGGGTAATGATTTGATTTCGATTAGCAAGTAGCAGTACGGAGGTCCGTCGTTTTTCATTGCTCGGCGAAGTCAGATTTGAGCCCCGGTCAAACTGATCCCTCCTTTGGTGGTCTCATAGACGCAATGTTTTGATCGCGCCTATCTGTCGTTGCCAATGAACCGATCACCAAGAAAAAGTCTCTCTCTTAAGGTGAAGCGCGTTTCAGCCAGCTGAAGGCAGGTAGCTGTTAGACTACCAACTCAATCTTTTTTCTTTGAAAACAAAACTAATAGAAAGTCAGTCTCTTCGAGCGAAACTTCTTTCTTCTTGCTTTCTCTGTACCCGACCCGTTCCTTGCTTTCGTGAAGTTCCTCTCTTTGCCTCAATTGCTCCAAGTTCACTTCAAACTTGCATGAATTTCAAGATCAGAACGGAAAAAAAGTGAAGTCTTGTAAATGTGTCTCCACCTGACGCCTTGTTGTCTTGCACGAAAGAGCAGTTCAGCTTTCTATTGCGCACTCAAGCCAAGGAGATAAATAAGGGAAGACCACAGCGGAAACTAGCAGAGTGAAGCTCCCAACCTTCAGAGGGGTGCGCTCTTTCTTCTTTGAAGTCTGACGCCTGGCGTAGCGCACGAGAAGTTCATCCCGAAAAGACGAGAAAACTTGCTCGGTTCGCTTGGATCGACTTATCCCTTTGGCATACTAATATACAGCCGCCTCGATATGCTTCAAAGTGAGTACAAAGGTACCTAACTCGGGCCTGTGTAGTGGGTGGGTAGACAAGGCAGTCCAAGTAGGACTCGCTTGTTTCGTCCGTTCGGCTCGTACAGTTCCTGCTTTCAAGGCTCAGGTGGGCCGCTTAGGTTTGTAGGGGATAGGCATAACAGGGATGAAATGACTGGTCCGTCAGGGCCAGGGAAAGACTGGGGGTGAGTGAGAAAATAGACAGCCCTTGTCAGATAGGAACGGCACTTCGTTCGTACCTTGAAGGCTTAGGTTTCCAACTGAACAACATGGCCTTGCCGCCCCCGCCCCGCCGCTAGCAGAAGCTAAGCGCTTTCCAAAGCGCCGCGCTAAAAACTTCTGTCGGCCTTTCTGTGCAACAGTCCACCAGTAGCGGAAGAGAGGGTTATATCGTACATACTTCAGTCTTCCAATTCTTACGGAAGCTCTTTCTTACCAGTCAAGTAGCCACGCAGCGCTTGGGATGATTTTAGGCGCGGCGGGTCTTTGAATTCAGTAGATAGAATAAACTATTAGATAGATAAGGAGTAGGTGAGTGAGTCCTCACTGACCTGAGCGATTTCGATCACCTAGCAGGCGTCAGATTTAGTAGGTAACATCGCCGAAGCGTATTATCTTCTTTTACTACGAACGATGATCGAGAGGGCACCGTGAAGTGCAAGGCAACGATAGTTGGCCCTCATATCATCTTCTATCTGGTAGAGAAGGTAAAAGGGCCAAAACTTTTTCCAGAATTAGAGTTCGACCACAGCTGCTCCCCGGGAAGATAAAGTTCCTTGCCAACTATCGACCCCGATCTCTTTTCATTTGTTTTTCCTATTTCCAAACCTAGCCTTCGTCAATCACACTAAAGCAGAGCACCCAACTATGGCAAGGCCCCCTTAAGGGTTAGGTTAGTCAATCCGGCTCGAGACGCGTTCGTTGACAAAACTATAGTAGGAATGGAGACCTTTCAATAGAACAAAGGCGAACTGATCAAGGAGAAAGAGGCCCTACTCACTACTTCGGAATAGACTACTTCATCGGAACTGCACTCATGCCTTTGGAGCATCAAGTTGACCGCTCCCCCCGCCTCCTACGTAGTGATTCTATCAATCATGTACGTGGGTAGGACCCTCCATTCTGCTTGGTATATCATGAGAAAATCAAGCCGCACCAGGCGCACTGCGCTTTCCCTTTCCCAGATGTTCGCCTTTCGTCGTTTTCTAATGGTGACCCGCCGAAGACTTTCGAACTGAGGGTTCGGTCAGTAGAGGGGACGACTTTGCCTACAATAGCCCCGCCGACTGATCCCGTTGAGGGAGGGAACGTGTCATATTAGAGGTGAACGATCAGAGGTCTCCTCTAATCACCACGATGAGGCTGCTTTCTTTCTCTTTTAGTAGACTCAGCTATTTAGATTCATGAAGAAATGAATGCCGGGCTCTTTCTTTCACTGCTAACCTCATTTTCTTAATGCTGAGATTTTATCTTTCGTCGAGCCCCGAGCTTGTGGTCCTCCTTTGAGTGTGGGTTCAATTTGATGAATTTTTCAACAAGTCAAGGTCAACGTACATAGCAGCAAGGATGGTGCATCGCCTACTTATTGTTCTCGCTCGGGAGCCAAAACGAACACGCCTGCCACCTACTTTGGACCTTCGACCAGGCATTCTACCCTTGTCGAATCGAAACCAACTACCACTGCATTGCGCTCGAACAGTTGAGCGGCCGCCGGCCAGCAACTGGAGTGCACAGATATAGATTCATTCTTCGTACCTGGTTCAGTCTCACAACCCTTGACGGTTGGTAAGAAGTCCGTGAAGTCTGGTAAGACGGAATTAGACAAAGAAAAGAGAGTGCTCGACCGGCCGACAAAGACCGTAATTACATAGATAAGATAACTGCTCTTCTCCTTCTCCGAAAAAAAGGCTTGAAGGCAAACGTACTAAGGAAAGAAAGACGACCTCACCTTCTCGTCTCAGGTGTCAGTGAGAGCCATTTTAGTATCTTCCGTTGACCTTCTAAAGTAGATAGAATCTTCAATGAGTGGAAACAAGCAACCTTTTACTAAAGAAATCTTTGTCCTTGTTGAGTAAGGCTTCAGCAAGCAGAACAAAGTCTGGGTTGGGTGCTTGAGCGCATCTTTCTCATATCGAAAAAGGCGAAACTTTTTTTTCGTTTTCTTGCAGAAGTGCTAACGCGCGCCCTTACGTTTTCTTCGCTTGCTCCGCAGTACGAACCTCATATAGAGCCGCGCCCTTTATGATGAGCAGACAAGGGGCCGCCTTCTTTTCCGAACCAATCTTGATTTACTAAAAAATCTTTTTTTGGGGGGGTGTATAGCTCAGTTGGTAGAGCATTGGGCTTTTAACCTAATGGTCGCAGGTTCAAGTCCTGCTATACCCAAACCTATCTAAAAAATCAATGAGTATCAAACTTCATTTATTCTATGAACATAAAACAACTACTGATAATTGATTCTAATTCAATATCTTGACTTTGAGTAAAAAACCGTATATCATAGAAAAGCAAGTTTAGTATTAATGAGCCTACATAGGATACTTCATCGAAAAGAATGAGAGGTATCAAATCAAAGACCTCTACAGGGACGGGAATGGGCAGAAAAAAGAAGAGGTAATGCAATTATCCTTAAACCCGGGACCCCACCACTAAAGTTTCTTCACAGGAAAGATCAGATCAGGAATTGCCCTTTCCTTTAGGTTGAAACTCCTTGACAGACTTCACGCTAAGGCGAGAGGGATTAACCTGATTGACCTATTATTGCCCCTGGGGCGGATGGGATTGATTCTAAACCCGCTTCGACGTCTTCCCACAGATCTGCCTTATCGAGCCGGGGGTGCCATTAAGGCAATGAAATAGGTTAAAGTACTTTGAATAGGAGGCATATGCTTCAGCAGTTTGCACGAAAGTAACAAACATCTCATCTCCATAGGAAGCGAATCCGCTCTTCTATGTGCGTCATGTCGGCATTTCCCCTCTTAGCATACGGCATTAACTTCACTGACGCCTACTGACCGGATCGGGCACGAAGGAGGAAGGAACAATGGGGGAGAGGCGAAGGTTTTGTCCCGCTCTGGATCTGTGTCGTTCAGATCTCAATCTCAGCCTGTGTTCCCACATAGTATTTCGTCATTCTATGACATTCCTACTAACGAGTGAGTGTCATTTGCACGTGTTCTTGAAAGAGTATTAAGCATCTGAGCTGCTTTGAGTGCCGGTCCTCGCAATTGAGACGGCAGCATTCGAATCAGCGGTGAGAGAGGGAGCCAACGCACTGGCAGGGGGAGCAGCATGGAAAGCGAGGCTCCACACCCTTCTCCGTGGGCTGACGGAATCGAAACCGGACCAAGCTCGCACACAAGCCTGCTACCAAGCAGAAGCAAAAAAAGGAAAGAATATGTTGAATTGGGACAGGAAACCATCATAAGCCAGCCAACAAGCCTAACCGTCCCTATGTCATCGGGGTCAGATACCATGTAGCCTTTCTTTCGTCCTTTCACAAGCCAAGGACAAGATGAATCTATTGCCTCTCCTCCGCCCACGAGTAGATATTTTGTATTTTTTAGTGTCAAACCCAATCCCAAGAAAGAGTCAAGAATAACTTTTCAGGACTAGGAAAGAAAGCAAGGCTCGTCGAGACCTCCCCCTTCGAAACTTGTCTATGAGAACGCTCTCCAAGCGGATCTCAAGCTGAAATCCCCGCTTGCTTCAAGCGTCCAAATAGGTCTACCGATCCAAGTCTTGAGAGGAAGATTCCTGGTATCACCCGCAACAAGCACCGTTTAGACAGACCAGTTAGTGAAGTATGCCAATTCTTTTTGCCTTGCTCTGAGCTCTGAGTCTGCTTCTTTGGATTCAGACGCCTAAGGCTTAGCCAAGACTGATAAATTCTATGCAAATATATATCCCCGAGCAGAACCAGTCTTTGCAAGTCAATAATGTCCAGTCCAATAGGGTAGGGTCTTTGAAAGAAGGAGCTCTTTCATAGCATAGTTATGATACCCAGAATTCCCTTCCCGGTGATAGAATCCACTGCTCTTTGATTTGAAGGAGGAATTGCACGACTAGAAGAAGAGGGTGGGCATGAATACCCCGAATAGGGTGAGAATGAAAGACGTCCTTCTTCCCCGCGATGGGATTGGCTCAACGATGGACATGGACAGAAAGGGTTGCACCTTAGAGAAAGTAGCGTTTCTTATCGGCCACTCGCTTACACTGAAGTTTTAATGCCCACAGATCTGCCGAGCCAGCCTTCGTCATCAGGATTGAATGCGTACTTAGCTTTTATCCCTCATATCTTTTAGGCTCGAATCTTGTTGACAAGCTTTCTAACTACTTCCCGAAGGGAGGTTGAAAATCTGCTCTTCTTGAATAAGCAAATGTAAAAGGTGCGTAGAGAATGCTTTTAGCTCTTTTCAGGACTCTGCTGCTATTGACTCAAACGCTGGGATTGGAATGCTTCAAAGACTTCGACCACTAGATGGAATAGCTGGAGAGATAAGTCAAAAAGTAGTCCCCGCGGGGGATATTACACTGGCCAGCAGACCAGAATAACACATAGGCAAATGCGAAGACACCTCAACTAAGGCTTTCTGACTCGCGGAAAGAGGCTAATGCTATGCCTAAAAATCAGCATTGGATGAATGACCGGGCGGCCTTGAGATTACTTACTTTCTTGTAAGAGCTTTTAGGCAGTAGCTAAGCGCGTCGAAGCTATTGGCTATATGCTTTTCACATGCAATTCTAACGGGGCAAAGGTCAGGAAGAGAAAAGACGACTCTATCTCTTAGTTAGCCGGGATTTCAACCTATTTCCTGAAAGCAAGCTCAGGTCAGAATGGCTACTCACCTTTGAAATTGAGTGAGTGGGCAAACTCCCAACGCTAGCATGAAAAAGCTATAAGTCACTATATAAAAAAAGTATCTGAATGGATTTAGTTACACCAAGCCTGCGTTCAAGCGCTTTGCACGACGTTATACATCCGCACACGGGATCAGATCGGTATTCAATCATACGCCTAGCTTAATTTCGCTCTATTGCCATGAATCTGATTTCTCTTCCTTTATGGTACTTATAATCACTGACCTTTTTTAGGTTTGGATTGGACTTGACAGGAAAAGCTCCTTTAGTGACTTGGTCAGTCAAGAGCTCAAAATGGACTTATAGGTAACCCACCACTAGCGCCTAAGGTCCCTGGGTCATCTTTTCGTTGGGCCCCTTAGCTTAGCCTTTGATGGTATGCAACTTACGAAAACAAGCACCTCGCAAGGGCACAACAAGGTATGCGAATACGGGCACTACGATCAGAAGTCCCACTCTTCTTGCTTAGCGCAGTCAGTCCAGTCGTCACGAGTAAGCAAAGCTATTCTATTGATAGGTAGTAATTTCAAGAATGGATTAGTAGAATGGTCGAGCTCGTTAGCTAGGATCCAGTTGCAGACAACAGACTTATGTCAACAGGTCTTCTCCCACGACCAGGTTGACTTGCACGCTAGCTCTTTCGTGAACTTAACGAACTATAGCTATTCTCTCGTACTGTCAGTCTCCCAACGCATAAGACAGTAAGGCATGAGACCTATCCTCCTAGGTCGACGTGTGGTGTCTTCAATACAACCTTTCTTCTTTCATTCCCAGCTCTCTAACTCTTAGCTACGAGCTACTCCAACTCATAACATAAACTTCCGCTGCTAACTCCTTAGCTTCGAGCTACTATAGTAAGAGCTCACTTTCCGGAAAGGAAGAAGGGCAGTTCGGATTGCTAACGAAAATTTCAGTCTGAAGAAAAAGGCATTGATTGGGGCGGAGCAGACTGAACCGCTTTCCATATGACTGAAGAAGCGAAGGCCTTGACTGATACGGCTTATTGGATGAAAGATAGGATTTGACTCATTAGTTTGAGGCTGGGGTGGTGATCTAAGTAGTTATCGTTCTTCTTCGAAGACGTCGAATCCTAAGATAATAGAAAGGAAGCGATCAGCTAAAAAAGTATTCTCGGAGAGAACCTCCCAGACAGGGAATGCATACTGGCCTAACGGTTTGCTCTTAGCACACTTTTAGTTGAAGGTTTTCCCAAGGGTGCCAACTTCAGAAGATGCAGAAAGACCTTACAGCCTCAGCGGGTGATCCCATGGTCTAACGCGAGCGGGAAGAGCGGATAGCCTAAAAAAGAATCTCTGCCTTACGACTGATACACAGGTATCAGAAATCTCATAGTCAACAGTAATTGGCGATACGACTAGAGCGAAGTAGCGATAAGGTTTCTAACTACTAGTCTAAGGCAAGCAACCAGCTCCAGGTAAGGTAATTTGAATTTCTTCGTTCTTTGGGCTTCAAATGCAAATAAAATAGTTGAGTTTCGTAGATCAGCTGAGCATGAAGTGGACGTCAGAAGGGAGTCGGTGATTCAGTTCCCTTCCCTCTCCGTCAGGCCCTTTGTCTTAGACTCACATGCATGCAATCGAAGCAGCTCTCTATCAAGATCATGTTACTACAGTTTACAGGCAAAGGAAAGAAATGCCGCCCAACAGAGATCCCGAACCACAGCTCAAAATCCGTTGCATATGTCTCTGTATCGGATGAACATAAGGCAGAGGCCATACTCTTTCTAGTTGATGCCATGCTTAGAAATGAAAGATGGACTCCCTCTCCTACTACGAATGCTAGTCCAACAGATACCTTTTCTGGCACAATCCCTTACAAGAGTGCATTCGATGCCATCTCATCCTTTCCTGTCTTCTTCTAAGGTCCGCTGCTTCTATATCTTTCTCAGGATCTAAGCTCTCGAAACTTCCTTCTGTCTTCCTCTAAAAACCTATTCTTTTCTTCTTAACTGACTGAACCAGAAGTAGGGTATTCTCAAGCAGCTGATTCGATAGCATTTGTCCGGTCACCAAGAGCTTATTCTTTCGTCGAACTTTTTTCCATTCTTGACCATTCTTCGAGGGCATGAGATGCATCAATTATGTCAGTTGCTTTAAAAGATCAAGTGGCATTCCCGGAAGAAGGTATTCGCAGCAAGTACTGCTTTGCTTCATGCGAAGCGAACAAGAAGAGCTTATTCTGTAAGAACAATAGGAGATTTGCCTCCGCCTGGTTTCAAAGTGAGGTCAAATAGCCTTCTACGACGAATTTCTATTTTTTTTCCGCTTACTTTGAAAAGGAAAATCCTGCAAAGAGGCTTGATGACAACTAGATTGCTAAATCCGCTCCTTGTGCTTTTATCTTGTCTTAGTTCCCTTCTTCTTTTGCACCACGGTCATAAGCTTCACTTCATGCTTTCTCATTAGCGTTATCATTAGAATATAATCGCATCATTGCATCTTGCATTGCTATTTATCCGTTGAGATTGAGTCTTCCAAGCGAGAAAACGGAAAGCGCGCCATAAAGCCTTCGAGCCGTAGCTTGCTCATTTCAATTCGATTTGCTATTCGCCAAAATCCCGTATTCAAAGAAAAGGCGTCAGCAAATCTATCTCCATTCCTAAACCTATACTACTTTATTTGAATCGCCCTATTCAACAGAACTTTACGTTCGAACAACGCTAGCCACTCCTTGAGAAGTTTCTATTTGGTTCGTTCTTTGGCTCTTTCTTTGGCTCTACACGTGCCTACGTGTATCGCTCGAACGTAGTGTATCGCTCGAACTACGTTACTCACTCGAACTACGTTACTCTCTCATGCCTACGTGTATCACTGGGGGAAAGCTATTCCAAAGTATAAAGGAAAAAGAAGAAAAGCAAGGATAGATATCGTCGCCGTCCTCATACTGGTCTGGTCTCTTTTCTATACGTGAACTTGTATTTCTGTAAACCCTGTGTGTTATCGTTGTCTTTGAACTATAAAAATGGAAATACCCTCTATTGCAGCAAAAGTAAAAAAAGGGTACTCGCGCTGCAGCTTGCTTGCCTAAAATTAAAATGCTTACTAGCCGAAGTAAGGCACTCTCTTACTGGAGCATACATAAGGGACAAGGACTGATCAAACTATTCGACGCCTGTTATTCAAGAATGTTTCCTCTGAATGGATGATGAATGGAAGCGAGATTGGATTCACGTATATAAACTTAAACTACAGATTTGATCCCTTAAATGGGAATCTCGACAAGACGAGGGAGATATAAAGGCAATGTTGCCGCTACGAAAAAACGGAATTGCATAAGGAATGAATGAGCGAATTTCTTATTAGAAGAAGCCTATTTTACTATAAACTCCTAGACCGGGTTTCCACAGAGAAGTTAAGCTCTGGCTTTCTTCGTGTGCTGCGCGTCAGATAGCTAAACCGGTGCAAGCAAGATAAGATAGATAAGACGCTTGTTCGTTCCCCCTTTCGTTCTGCCAGTACGAGCCCTAAAAATAAGTCTTTCCTCAACAGCAAGGGCTTTTCAATAATTCATATTTGCAGCAGTTGTTTATTGTTTACTCTGAAATAATTCATAATAGTGAAATAAGGGTATGGATCACTCAAGGACAGAAAAATCCCTAACTCATGGGAAGGGGCCAGTTAGACCAGCATCCACTGAGGGAAGAAACTCATTCCTTGATGTGAGGGGTTACTGGGTGAGCGAACGCGAACTTGTGGGAGTAGATCACACTTTCGCTCTTATACTCAAGGCTTTAAACTCTTCTCTAGTGCCTATGAGATATAGCTCTATAGGTTACCCCTAGTTTAGTATCTTCTAATAGAAGTCATTTAGTAGTTTTTTATTTCCATTCTGTAACGTATATTGAAATCGTCCTTTGAGCATTTTATCGGGATTTTTCGTTGCAATCACTTTTCCTTTCCATAACTTCGATTTCTTAAGTCATTTTTTCATTTTATCGGGATTTTTCGTTGCAATTCAAGAGAAGATGTGGACGTGCGCGAGTTCGAAAACCCGCTCCAGCGAGCCGGAACAACTCGGGTTATCAATCCGATACTTGTCCGCTAGCTGACACAAGCCCAGAGTAGAACGTACACTTAACAAGGCACGAATTGAAACCGGAGAAAGATCCTTTTGAAGACCACTACGTAGTCTATTTTAGTCGAGGAACGGATCAACGGGTCAATGGGCGGCTGCGTGGGCATTATCGGATCAATCAGGGGAAATCCTATATGGAAACTGCACTCGGGAAACTAGCTAGTTGCTTGGCCTAATAAGAAAACAAATGAACACCACCTCTCCTTGATTCCGTCAAGATATCGAGTAGTTCACATAGATCGATCATAGGCCTGCCTGTGCCTTCAGGCGAGAAAGAAAGCCTTAAGGACTATAGGCAAGCATGTCTGTTAACCGCTAAGCGCTATTCGATAGGTCTTGTAACTTAGCAACGGCAAACAAAGAAACTCTTGTTGAAGCTAGGGTTGAAGGCGCTCGGCCAGAAGAAGGGCTGCTGTTCAGGCACCTAACACCTTCCTTGAACCTATATCTTTACCTTCCGACGACGACAAAGAAAGCGAGAACACTAGCAGTAGTGGTTCCGCGACCTTGAACTCTTTCTCTGTGACTACCGCTATGGCACCTATAACTCAGACCTAGGAAGAAGCCGAGAAAGAACATCATTACTATCTTTACATGGAAGAATTCTATAAAAAGACTACCCTAAAACCTATCTTTAAACCAATTACCGCTTAAAGTCAGATATCGATAAAACAAGCATAAAAACAGAAGAAAAAAGTAAAGACCAAGGATAGTGCTTTTCACAGCAATTAAAGAGATGTTATTAGCTCTGGGGAAGTCCTCTCAACCCAGTAATGACGCCTCTTTTGATTCCAGTCCTAGCTTGAAAGGGATGCGGGCGATTGAAGTCTGACGGATGTTTCATTGCCTGCTGGCGGTTTCAAGAGTTCAAGAAACTCATCTTTAAGTCTTTCCGCTCGATGGAATCGGGTTCCTGCGCGTGAAGCTAGGGTTACTTGCAGTTAAACTTATGATATCGCTTCGACGGTAGCCCCGGACAGGTATCCTTTGTACCGTAAATTGTGATTTGACTTTGACTGGCTGGATCGCAATACCTACGAGAGAGTTCAACGTCTCCGTTCTCTCTTCCTTGAAGGGAATTTCCATGATGGATTAGTACTTCAGAAGGGTAAGGTGAAAAGATGGATGATTTACCTTATTCTCCTACCGGTGATGATGTTATTCCGGACGAGGACTTCTCCGAAAGGAGAGGGGAGCGATTCCTGTTCATGATCAATCGATTAGGCCTAAAATAGAGGGAAAACCGTACTTTTGATACATAGTAGAGAGGTTAAGAATTAGCTCGACCGTAGGGTCCGAAGGAGGCTCGACTGAAAGGAGAGGGAAGAGGTTTGGATAAGAAGCCTTATCAACTAGTTCCCATCGGGAAAGCCAGAAAGAAGCAGAAAGGCGAATGCTTGAACTTCCAACGCGATAAAACGATTGAAACAGTTCGACAGCAGGCATGAAGGAGATTCTTGACCTGCTAGCAGCCCCGTCATCGCTGTCGCTTGATTCTCCTATGAATTTATGTAAAAAGGAATATCGTAAGAGAAGAACGCTTAGGAAGAGGTATTTGATGGTATGGGCCTCTGACCTCTATATATTCGATTGCGAGATGTAGTGCTTTTTCCCCCGAGAAAGATAGAATCACTATCGCGGTCAACTATATCAAACCAAATTCTTGAAACTAGAATTATCATAAGAGATGAAAGCGCTTCAAGTCCTCAAACTCGACTGAAAGTGTTTCCGTCTTTAACGACAATTTCATAAGAAATGAAAGCACTCTTTGCTGGGTTACATGCTTGAGAAATAGGCTGCGGAAAAGCGGAGGCCCAACAGTGCCATTTATGGTCGGTAACCTGCCGGCTAGTACAAGCCTATCTATCAGCATGAAATTCACGGAGAGCAGCGGTTGATCGAGGTATGTTATATAATAGAAGTCAAAGTTGCCTCAAATCACAGCTATATGAGTAACACTATTCTGATATCGATTTCAACTACGAAAGCCTTCGCGCCTATAGGCTTTCTTGCATATTCTACTCTCTAATGCATATTTGACTTCGCTACCTTACTGACGTTTGATAAAGTGGAATGAAAGTCGATATTGTACTTGACTTTCAAGAGATCCTACATCGATAGTTATTCCTTCCTTCAACAAAAATGGATACAAAGCACCAAAGAACGAAAGTCACCACTCCGACTCCAACTAGTCAAGCTAGCGCCTCGAACTAATCACATGCTAACTCCGGACTGATTCAAGGACCAAGACCTAAAAGGAGACAACAGATGCGGATGAACTAGCTTAGCTGCTCGGAGAAAGGCTTTCCTGGAAGAAAGTGGAAGACTACTTATAAGTAAAGATATGCTCGTATTCCCCACCTGGAATAGGACTTTGCAGAGGATGAACTAAAAAATATCCAGGTCAGGGAAAAGCGCTAACCGTCAAATCAAAGAAAAGAAGTTAGAATATATCCTACCTATGTGCTGGTAAACTCCACCTAGACTGAGTTCGATCATTTAGTTTGTGTCCGTTGTCCTATATCTTCCTTTTCACTTCACTCCTCCTTCCTCACTCCACTCGAGAGGTCAACCCCTCTGTGGTGGCCGACACCAACCAAGTTCACCGGCAAGTAGAGGACCTCCAGTCTAACTGATCCGCCCCAAGCAGCATTCAACGCATCACGTACAGCCCCCAGAGCCACCGGTCGATTGGATACGACCTTGCCCAGCAGTCTCCATGGATCTGCCTTCGACGCAATCGCCGGGATCTCACTTATCCCTACCACTGCTTTTCCAGCCTCCTGCGTCAGGTTCAACCTCCGAAGTTTTGCCAGGATGGTCTCACCTTGATCTCCCTTCGTCACTAGCACTCCCTTCCCCTAATCTAATGGACCCGAGAGCCGCGGCAAGATACTGAACCACAGAGCTGGCTGGCAAATATGGCTTCTTCCCGGACGGATGATCAATTCACCCAGCTCCTCGTTAGTGCTTGGATTTTGTGGGGAAACCGGAATAGGATAATCCACAATGAAGAGTGCAAAAATCCTTTTGACACGGTGATCCTGATCCAACGTCTCCTGGAGGAGTACAAGCTTCATATGTCCGGCCCGGCTGTACTGAACCGAACCACATCAAGTGCAACGGCGAGCAGCCCTTCTCGCTGGCTTCCACCCCCGGATGGGTATGTCAAACTCTGCACTGACGGGGCGTTGGACACGACAGCAGGCAGGGGAGGTACGGGTTTCATCCTTCGTGACAATGCTGGTACCTTCATTGCGGCGGGGGCGATCAAATTCCAAGGCTTAACAGATCCCCTGCTAATGGAAGCATTGGCGATCCGGGAGGGCGTAACTCAGGCTCTGCGAAGGGATATACGTCGCGTTCAAATCACCTCCGACTGCAAATGGCTTACTGATGAGATCAACAACGAAGGAAACTCCAGATCCTTGGCTGCTCCTATCATTTTCGACATCAAGACGAGTCTGACTTTCTTTGAAGAGAGCTTAGTGTTGTTCGAAGGGCGACAAACCAATAATGATGCGCATGCTTGCGCTAAACATGCTTGTAAGATGCAGGGACCGCAGCTTCGCCCTGCGCGTTACGGCACGCGCAACGGCTTTGACGCTAGTTGCTCAATCCGTTGCTTTAAGGGTCCTTCAACTTCAAGGCAAGAAAGATTTCTATCCGAGACCAGATCTTCTATCCGTTACCCGATACCCGAACTCCCTTTCTCCAACATGCAAGCAAACAGTAAGTGAACGCCCCTTCTCCTAATCGAAACTGCTTAGGACGATACTGACATCCTTTATCGTTCGAGCTTGCTTGTGCGCCTAACACTCTGCATTTCTATAGTCTCTTCTCGATGTGCGCCTTAAGATGCAAACTAGGTCCTTTCGAAGGTAGCCTTGAAATAAAGCGATAGAAAGAGTATTAGACTGGAGGTGATCTTTATTCAATTAAGTGACGCCCGGCTATCTCAATGCTTTTGAAAAGCCGAGTCTATTTCAAGGCGGTATTCACTTAGATTATCTCGACTAATCGAATCGCCCGCTTCAGGCGTCAGAGAAGAACTTTGCCTTCATGTGCAAAGGCGTCGCACCCTATGGAGCCCCTTCGATTCCTCTTCTCAGTGCCATAGATGATGAAATAGCTTCTGTTAGTAATTCAATTTCAAACACGGGTTCTAAAACAACGGCTAAAAGAAGAACGGGTATTCATCCATGAGCTCCTACTACCACGGTTATTCCACCACATCACCAGGAAGGTAAGACAGATTGTAGAACAACGCTTATTACGCTAACTTTCAGAGCTGATATGCCGACAACGGATAGTAATAAGAGAAAGAAAGCAGCGGTTAGCCATTCAGTTAGCTTTCACAGGGAAGTTCAGTTCGTCACACCGGTTTAGGATGAAACTCTAAGAGTTCTTTCTTTGTAAGTGGTTACGACCTTCTATTCCTCTTTAAGTCCCACAGCATAATCCCTCAAAGAAATCATCAACTATTTAACCAGGGATGAGCTAATTGACTAATTCCGTTCGGCTATTCGGATCGACTTAGGCTTTTCTAAAAGAATTGATGAGCGCTCGATTAGCCAGTTTACTTATGGAGGTCCGTCGTTTTTCATTGCTCGGCGAAGTCAGATTTGAGCCACCTTCAAACTGATATAGCCTTTCAACTCGTGTTAAGAATAACTCTCGATGGCGGACTAACGTTTCAGAAGCAGGACTGGAAAGAGATTGACGACTTGTGTTAATGCTTTCCCGATAGGGACTTCACTCAAGCTTAGCGGCCGAAAGATCTGCTCCAACGGGGGAGACTGATTCAGGAAATCGCCGGTTGGCTTTGTCCAACCTTCAAAGAAATGGGATTATTTGGGCGATTCTTTTGCTTCTCTTACGATCGAGATTTCGAATGTTATGACGGCAAGATCTTACTACGACGATTTCTACAAAGCAAAGAAAGTACGATCTGTTCATTAATAGACGCAGCATTCTCCCCTGCTTTTCAGTTTACGTACAGCATGAAACGAAAACTTACTATTTTTCAATACTACTCAGTCTGTTGATTGTTCTTGGGATTGCGGCTTTCTTTTGACCGAGTACCGAGTGGGAGTTGCCTGCCTGCTGTTCTGCTCCCCCTGATTGGATCCGCAGCCCCTCCAATAGAAGCTGAAGATGCGGGCTTAGAGCTTTCGCCCCGCTTTCCCTACTTCAATGGAAAGGGGGAAATCGCCTATCTAATAGAAAAAACTTTCTTCGGAAGGGTCAGCCAAGCATTTTGAAGAACGAAATCGCGGTCTGGGAAACGGCTATATTTGTCTGAAGTTTTTGGAGCATTCCGATCCACTTGCTTCAGTAGTACAGGCATCACACCGTATGCTTTGCTTTTACCTTACCTACGGGCATGATGCTCTTTTTCAGGCTGAAGTTTTGGTTCTCTCGATTAGAAGAGCCATGCAGAAAAGGCTAACTCTGTAGGAGTCTCAATAAGCAATGATTATGGATTTGACGCAGTTTCTAACTCTTAAGGCATACCCTCTGTGGCTCGAAAGGAATGTTCGACCACAGGTTTTCCTGGAAGGTGACTTAGTCTGGAAGCAGATTCAGCCAGCCCGGAGTAACCAGAGCAAGTTCTCTCCAAAGTGGGAAGGACCATTCGGACTCAAGATGCTTTGAAAGTTTTCATAAGCCTGACAGATCCTATTATCTTTCTAATTCAGACGGGGGCACAGCGTTGACGTCCTTGGCTTGGGTCTAAACCTTCGTTGAAGAGTTTCAGTTAGGCAGCTCAACCGCCTTTATCATACTCGAAGAAAAGAGTAAGGAAAGGCTCATTTAGACTTGGCACGGAATCGAGCGTCAGTCTTAGTCTTCTTACTTCAGATTTAGCCCAATCCGAGTTTGTGAACCGTAATGCGGCTTCATACATCTTCGTCTATAGAAGGCCCTTACCTAGTTAGTAGCTTCTTATGCTTGGAGATACTACAACGCTGATGGATCCAACTAGGACAGTATGAAGACGCTGGTTCTCTTATCCAAACATCGGGTGAAATTGGTCCAGCCTAGTGTCAGTAGGTAGACTCTTTGAAGCTATGTAACAGGGTAGAGATGAGGTTTCAAACACATTTCTCTTTCTCAGCTCAGTAGCATTCAAAAAACCTTCTTTAGAAGAGTATTATCAGAACAGCCTAACAAGGCAGAGCGAGCCAGGGCTTTGCTATCTTTTCCTCCTCCTCTTCATAAATCCTGTTGAGATTCTTTTCTTTCTCTATCAGAAGTCAACCAGATATCGATCTCTTATATAGAGAATTCCATCCCGGAGATGGATCCGATTTGAGAGACTAAAGATTCAAAAGGGCACATCCCGAGAAGAAAAAAGAAGCAAAGTTGGTTTTAATAATAAAAGTAACAAAACTTCCAACCGTGCTACCGAACAGCTACCAAGCCTTCTCTTGCGTCACTCTGCGCTACCGGACATTGAGCGTCAAAGCATACCATTCCGTCAAGAACCTGTCACTATGCTTCACACAGGGAAACCGAACTCAGAAAGAAAGACATGGACTGGACTCCCGGAATTACAGAGAGTGCGGAAGATCTTTCGGACTTTGGTTGATTTAATTATATGAGTGCTTAAGGGGATGCCGGACGGGGCAATGAATAAGAAATGGGAGAAGCATGTAATTCACGTGCAAAATCGAATCAAGAAAAAAAAAAACTATTTAATTCGACATTCTGATCTTACTTTCGCTGCGTCACACTAGTGACGCAGGTTGCGGATCTTTGTTGGACTCAATTCGTTATCATGGCACATCACATATCTGAGCGTCGAGTAGGGATGGAACTTTCAAAAAACTAGCATTCGATGCAGCAGACTTACGCTTTTTCAAGCCCGCAAAGCTTTACTGCTTTCAGCTCTTCTCTTCTACCAAAGAATATAAGGGTTAAGGCGTGAAGTGCTGGTTCTTATGTTGCTTGAATGTCGGAGAATCAATCTACTGGAGCAGCCCTGCTCTATGAAAAGGATAACCTAGTTCATTCATAACCTACCCACTTCCACGGAAAGGAAAGAAATCTATCTATGTTATACCACCCTTGGTCAAAGGCCTGAAGATAGTCCTATCAACACGAGCTATTGTCCTTTGATGCTGGATGCGCTGGTGTAGATTTTTTTTTCTTTGTAATAGAATAATATTGAGTAGTGCTAAAGTCGATGCGCTAAATGAGAGTTCGAGGTGGGATGAGTAAATTAGCTCGAATTTCTTAGTGCATCTGCTTCGATTTTCGTAGTGAATCATAGCGACTCGTCCCGTGTCAATAAGGTTAACTAACGGCTATGAGCCAGGATTCAAGCGCTTTGACCACTGCTCATGGTCCGAGAGAAGTGGAATGGCTTGGTACGCGCCTGCTTTTGAGAGCCTTTCTGCAGGTTCCCTGAGGAGGCCCCCTTTTTCTTCGTTAGCATTTTCAAATCAAACCGAATGGTCAAAGGCTGGGAGTATTGAAGGGACGGGGGTTCGTCATTAGTCGTGGGGAAGCCGGCCAATTAACCATGTAGACAGATTAGTAGGTACGGCACGTACCATAGAAAAGGTTACGGATTTACTTACTAAAAGATGATCAGTGGATGACTACTTAGATTCGAATAGTAAGTCAATATTTCGTGATAGTTATCATGGGTTGAAAAGGGACGGGCCAATAGCAAGGCAGAAGTTTCATACAAAGGTGCCTTGAACTTAAGGGGAAAAGACGTTGAAAGCGGAGGGAAAACCAATCTCAGAAGGGAAATCCGGATTCAAGGTCAAATTCCTGTGATTCTTGCTTAGCTGACTAAGAGCGGATGGGGTGGGCCTCGTTCTTTTTGAGGAAAGCACCGTTACAACCTCTCATAAACAAATAAATACATGGGCGCCCTCCCCCCCTTCAAATAGTGACTGTGGAGGATTGGGAAAATGTGACGGATAATGATAATCCTCCCAATCGTTTCGTCATTCTATGAATACCGGGGAGTTCGGGTCTATAATACCCAAAAGAACGGACTCAAAGCGCTCAGGGCCCACATTCTCAATGAATGCCGAAACGACTGCCCTAACATCTATTTCGTCAGGGTTATAGTCTAACGACTTTAGCATAAGCGTGGCCTTCCTTCTCATTTGAGAGGCAAATGAGACCTGAGGATTACACATTTTTCTTTCCTCTATGCTCAGATTTCCCACTAGCATAATATTGGGGAAAAAAGAGCCCCATCCGAAGAAGGGGAACTGGCAGCTTCGTTTAGGTCTGGCAGAAGGAGTTGGTATGGTGACGGTGACAATAACCTTTTCTCATAAGATGTTTGTGGAATTGACGGTGACCCTTGATGTGACTAAGGCAGCTTTACAGTTGGTGATGGAGGGGAATTCTATTGGGCTGAAGGCAGGTGTCAGTGGGTTAGTGTTCAGTGACAATTAACGCTAACATTACATGAGATCCGGTTGGAAGCGAGGCAGCAGTCTTTCTATGTTTTTCCACTCTAACGAAGGGTGAGCTTAGATGACCCGAAGCAATGACCAACTCAATTCTCTCCACCCGGAGTTTCCTTTTCTTAAACAGTCCTGTCTCGAACCGGAGGCACCCAAACGTAGTAGGGGGGCGCCCATAATTGACCCGGGTAGGCGAGCTTCACAGCGTTGGGCTATAGTTACCAGTTTCGAGTTACTTAGCGGCCCCACCAGCACGGCTTGCTTATGCGGATCTCTCTCTCTACTACCAGGAAAGGGGTTAGAATCGCCATCGCTGGAGCACTACTGGCCTAACTTTTCTTCGATATAATGAGAAGGACCTTTATTGAACGTCAACCCTTATCCCCCAACTGATCTACCCAGTAATGTGATGAGTTCCGACCCCTTTCATTACTGAAATCGTCTACCAGAATGAGTATGAGAAAGAAAAAAGGGGAAAGAAAGCGCCCAAGAGATGACGCTTCTTGGAGGACAGGTTGCTAGCCCCATCATCATCCCGAGCTTTTCACCGTCGGTCCCATGACTGAGCCCTATGAACTAGCTCTTCCGTGTCCGCTTTTATGTACGATGGAGGGTGGAGTATTGAATTTGCTTTTTTACAGATTCTCAGTTTTCGAGGTGGCAAGTGCCTTTCTTTTATCGGCGTACTGTTTTCCTTTTCTTGGTGTTTACGCACCTGTGTTTCCAGTAATGAAAAGTGGAAGTGCTGAGTGCTTTGATAGCGAGCTTAATCTCCAATTAGAGTTCAAGGGTAAGCCCTTCCAGCTGCTCTAAGTGAGTCAATCGCTCTATCAGTCCTTCTATGGAGTTGGATTCCTTCAAGAGAGAAAGCAGCCTTTTAGCTTGTTCTCGCTTTTTAGGTGCTCTGGTTTAAGGGAATCCCTCACCCAATTCCATATGGGGATAAATCCAATCCGTTGGCTCTCTGGGAAGCCGGTCTGAAGAAATAATTGGAAGTTTTTTCGAAGTAGCTGCAATTGAATGCGTATCAGCTGTGATTGAATCATTAAGCGCTGCAGATCTGATCGTATAAAAAAAAACTGTCATTCGATCTCAGATGGGCTTTTGAAGGCGGGGAGTAGCACTAGTCTCAGGGGCATGCCCGGAAGAGGTTCTTAACGGAGGAGAACTTTGGCAAGACTTTCCTTGGTCGACGGTAATACCGTTTGAAGCAGCCCTCTGTCGGGCGGGAAAATGAAGAAGTTCCGTGACGGTAGATATACTCCTTGCTATCTCAGTGTCAGTGTTTGAGGAACAACAGCGAGAAAGAGCGTAGCCATTTCCTATGTCTTTTTCCGCACTTCAATTATCGAGACCTCTACATACAAGGATCGTTGTAGCTTATCTCCTTCGTCGAAGTCAAATCCCCTTCCCGTGCGTTAAGCCTTTCGAAACTGAAGAATAGGCCTCATTTAGGAGCGAAAGCCAAAAGACTGAAAGGAGAGGAGCGCAGATCATCCAAAATGAAATTGAATAACCCAAGAATTCCCATTCCAGGTCGTCCTGTTAGCTATCCGAGTAAGTCCCAGTATGGGAGAAGGGGGGCCCATCTGTTTCAGAAGGTCCGAAGATTCATTTCAAAAAACAGGAATGTTAGAGCAGTTAGTCCGCATGTCCCTTACTACAAAGTTCAATATTGGATTGCTTTCTTAGTGTGGCATCTTTTTGTCCACTGGTGATATTTGCATATCGTCATATAGATAGAGAGAGAGGCTAAGCTAAGCCTACGTAATGCTATGGGAGCAGCTTTTTGGTCTTCAGCTATGCTATGTAGATGCGCTACTTTGTGAAAGAAAATATCGTAAATAAGCAAGTAGCATTTAGAACAGAATCCATAGCGACTAATAAAAGAAAATGGGGAGTGGCTTGCGGGCCGGTCGTCATTGCACACTAGCAGGTCAGTGGGGTAAAGTGTTCCGTTGGTGTTCTGCAATCGCACAAGCCGGTCAAAGCCCTTCTCTAAAGATAAAGAAAAAAAGAGATTTTGATTTTCTATTCGTGTAATTGAATTTCACTCATTGAATTTCACTCATTTCGTTGGAAAAACCAACGCTTTTCTAAAATGGACTTTATCAAACCGTCAAGAAAAGAAAGTGAAAACTGAAGAGTGATTTTATGAAATTCTCTCCTTTGTTGATTCTTTCTCTCACACACCGAAGCCTTCGGATGTGGAAGAAAGGGCATAACGATTATCGTCGTTATCTATATAATAGGTCGTTTTAATCTGTCAAATATTTTGGGGATGGTGCTCGTTTCCCTTCTGGTAACAGCTGAGTTCGTTCTTGGGGGTGGTCAGAGCTTCCTAAGCACTCATATAGCTGAGTGCGCGGGCCCACAACCCGACTTCTCCTTTTCCCCCTCGAACTCGAATGAGTTCCCCCCTATCCGACCCCTGTCTCCACCGTGACCGTCGGATTCTAAAGAGCAATTCAAGGCCTATCTTAGGTCTCTCGAGGGGAAGACTCAAACCTCTGTTGATGTTGGGGCTTCTTCTTCATCCTCAACATCGGCAGAGGCGACTTCTGCTGCGCCGACAGCGAATCCCGCTCCGGGGGCGCCAGTTCTTCCCATATGGAGCCCCCGTTCGTTGCACTTATGGAGAAAAAGATGCGCTCCTATTGTTCGCGCCAGGGCTGAAATGGTAAATTCAATTTCAAGGGCGCGGACCTGCAGACTGACGCTTTATACTTTGCTCGGGAGGAATGGGCGAAAGCCGGCAAGGACAGGGAAGATAGAAAATCCTTTATTAATTTTGTTAGGGGCATTGACCGCTATGAACCTACTTTAGACCAGTTTTGAGAGGCGGGTCACGCTTTCTTTTTTGGCTCCTGGGGTTCGAACTAGTCATTAATGGTCGGCTTAATTGGTATCCTTTCGGCATGCCTTTCGAACACTTTCATTTTGAGTCTTTCATCTTCTCGTCAGAAGCGAAACTCGAACGGATAGAGCAGATGGTCCAACTACATAACTTTTTCTTTTTCATTACTTCCATGGTCGTGCCTTGTGGCACGGCAGCACCCGTACTATTGAAATGGTTCGTCAGTAGAGATGTTCCCACAGGTGCCCCTTTTTCCAATGGTACTTTAATTCCTATTCTTATCCCTTCATTCCTTCTTTTGGTCTATCTACATTCCAGGAAATTCATACGCTCCATGGACGGAGTCAAAAGTGGAGTCTTGGTCAGAGCAAGCTGCCCTATTTTATTACCAGACATAATTGGGAGAAGCTCATCCGAAACGTTAGCGTTAAAGGCCTTATTTTGTTTCGTTCCCATTCTTCATTTTCTTCTTCTCGAATCCAAGGGGGACTTCCCATATTTAGAATCTTTTTGCGGTGTGCTCCGTTTACTATTCTTTCGTACTTTCTTCTCTTTACCACGCGATAGGTCAGCGAAGCGTGAGCGGGCGCGGAGAAGAAAAGGCCAAACCCAAAGGCCTAACGGGAATGAGCAACGACGAAATGACTTCATAAAGTGCCCCGGGCGCCCCCATGACGAAAGAAGGGTCGAAGGGTTTGGGCCTGTAGCTTTCCCCGTCCCCCCTTCGTCGGGTGGTGCTTGTGTGTGGGGTGTGCCACCTGAAATCGGGCTTGAAGCTCCCGCCTTACCAACGAGCCGACAGCTGATGGCTGTTGGTCACGACTACTACCAAAAAGTGAACATGAAGATGAATATTTCACATGGAGGAGTGTGCATCTTTATGTTGGGTGTTCTTCTGTCGTGCGACCCGGCGGCTTATGTGCGACCTGTGGCCCACGCCTCCTATTTGTTCAGGGCGGGCGGCGTGAACTCTGATTCGATCCGGGTATTCAATCCCGCCGCTGAGATGCTCAGTTGAATCCTTAACCTTGATAGGAAGATGGCTTATTCAATAATTCGTGCATAAGGGTAAGGAACTTTGGATGAACTAATGCGAATGGGTGTAAGCTTCGCTGCTCGAAAACACCCAGTGCTGACCACACTGAGAGACACGAACGCGCAGGTAACGCCAGTTGGCGAAGTGGCGTAAAGCATCCAACGCGGTACGAAAAGAGAGGTCGTGATGATATCATCTACGTCCGTACCGCTCAAAGTGGAGTAGATCCCGCATCCAACTAAGTCTTTGACCAGGGAACGGGAGAATTCCCACTACCGCTGGCGGGCCAGCCGGGCCGTGAGCGCGGTGGGAACGGGCTTCCCAAAAAGCCAGCCCCGGCCGGGGTCCGCATAGAATGAAGGGGACGGCCCGTCGTTGTGTTGGCAAAGCGGGTTGCGGGCGGAAAAAAGCGGACGTGGGGACTCGGGTCGGAGCGCAGCGTAACTAAAAGAGCCATTCCATTTAGGACGAGACAGAATGGGCGGGCACGAGCGGTGACGTGTCCGAGCCGATTGATCAGACGACGACTACTTCACTTATTAAATTAGTATTAGCCGCCTATCCCGTAATTACATGGGATAGAAAGAACGCGAAGCGCTAGCGCTATAGGGTCGGTTTTTTGGGGATAAGCTTGCTTCTTCTTTGGCTTATCCCCGCCCCGACCGGCAGCTGCTGGGTCTCCTCATCTCTTCTCAACTTCCCCCGGTCTTCGGCCTGAGCTGTATGAGGCAGAAACTCGTCTCACGTACGGTTCGAAGGCCGAGCCCCACCCCAGCAGTAATGGTGCGGCTTAGGTCAACTAACACAAAGAAGATACAGTTCACTCAACGATTGCCTTTGGGTTCCGAACTCCATATGGGGAAGGAACGTTGTTGTTTGCGGGGTCTCGATCATTTACATGGACCCACTTTTCATGGAATTTGTGGGAATTTGATGATCTATAAACCGTCCTTAACGAACGATCGGCTCATCTTTGAGCATGATGAATCACTTCGTGCCGACCTGTTGTCAATAAACTTTTTGGCCTCATATGAGAATGGAAAACTGGAGCTTCATCGGTGGATGAAGAATCGCGAACATAATAATTTCTGGTTAAGCATGTTCCCAGAAAAAAGATACTTTCGAGAAACAACGAGCACGACTGAAGTGGCTATACATACAAATCCATTTACGGATCTATATGCTTCGATTGGAACTGGAAGTTCAAGAACAGGCGGCTGGTATACTACCATAATGAAACTGCCTTTTATTTTTTTTATTCGGATAGGATTTCTGTTGGCTTCGTTGGGGGGCTCGCGTAGTTTGTTACGTCAGCTCCAAAGGGATAAATTGCGTTGGAATCGATAGAGTTACGTCAAGTTCATAATTGTATAAAAGGAGTCAAAGTAGTGACTGCAGCGCATCGAGGCATTTCTTCGACGGTCCCCGTCCGCTCGGAAGAATTCATGGGCCGGCAGGCGGGCGAGACAGAATGAGCGGGCACTACTAACCAAGCCAAGCCGTCTTCTCTCCGATAGGCGCTGGTAGCTTGCTTCCAAGCCTTGCCGTTTATGAGTGGCCCATGGCCTGAAGGAGCCTTAAGCACTTGTACAATGCTAAAGTCCTTGCTCTGGGCAAGGAGTGGCTAGGGGTGCCTAACGCTGTTAGAAGGTTGGGCAAGGATAGGGGAATACCCTTTTTGAAGATGATTTTGGAGGATGCTTTTGATATTGGGTGTCAGTTCTGTCCCCGATTTTGCTTTCCATGCAGACTGCACGTTCATCTAGGTCGAGGAGGGTTCGACAGTCTCCTAACGCGATAGCACTGAAGGTGGAACCTCTGATGTTGGAGAAAGCAATGCAGACGGCATCACCTTCAGGTATCATGAATGTAGCTCTTGAGGTTTCCATCGATCTATAAAAGACACTACACTATCATTTGGTTTCTGTATAAAGTTCATTAGCTCAACCAATGATGGCAGGTAATCGGTCTGATGCTTGTACTGGTGTAGGAACCTGGAAACAACATCTTCTTACGTCCAAAGTTCATTTCATAAACAGGAACTAATGCAAACTAACGTTCGGCTTCTCTCTCGAGTGACTTCTGAAAAAGTGCGAAAAACATTCTGTCATTCTCTTCTGTAATGCAGCAATCGTTCCGCGAGCATTAGATCGCCTGTCTATACTTACTGGACTTAGATCTTGAATCCTGTCGGAAAGATAACTAACCCTTGGATGACGGCATAAATCTCTGAATCCAAGGCGGATGAGGTTGAGGTGCATGTCTTGTCATATACTTTTCGAAGAGATCAAAGAATTCTTCTTCGGGCTTAATCATTAGCTTCTTCGACTGAGAAGTAAACCTTTGTTGATGTTTAATCACTTCTGGGTCTTCTAATCAACCTCCTCTATTAGTCTTTTGAGGATGGGTATGCGATTAGCGTTGAGGTTAGGCCTCAGGTCTTTCACTTTGTTCTACCTACTTGCTGTGGTCTTCATTCATTTCCCACTCGCTCTTCGGTGCGAATAAGTTTGTGCTAAGTTAGTATTCCAGGTTAGATGTCTACGAATAGCAAAAACTTATGTAATTACAGTCGGAGAATGGAAAGTTATTTCCGCTAACTCTCAATATCATAAGAGAAGGAATTTTGACGCTACGATGAAGCTGACTATTTCCTCTATCTAAGTAAGAGAAGGAAGAAGTTCCAATCATGCTACGGAGATTATATGCTGTGTTGATAGAGAACATTTTTCCTCATCAGCCTGTAATTACAAGGCCTTCGTTTCTATCATGGACGGAGTAAATTGGTAACAGTCTCTTCTAAGTGTGCTCCATACTTCGGAAGATAGCTTCATCCAGTTAGCTCGGGATGCTAAGCATCCATTTCAGTTCATAGCGTGCTCTCTCTCGAAGGGAATATGGATCCAACAACCATCCCAGTTACCCTTCATGCCTCATCGAGTGCATATCAGATCATGAGTTACTTATAGTTGGATGTTTACCTGGCTATGCGAATGAGTCTCATCCCTTCCGAGGACGATCTGATCAAAGATGTGTGCTCCTTCTTCAACGAAGAGCGTCAGCCTTTGAAGCAAAAGCAGAAGGATCCAACTCTATCAACGTCTCGCCTCACTCGTAAGCTAGTCCGATCTTTATGCCTATGATCTATGGGAAGACTGTGATTAGCACGGCGAGATATATTCATTATTCTTTCTCTTCCTTCCTAACCCATAAGGAATGCGTCAAAGTAGCCTATCTCTGCTTTCAGTTCTGGAGCCTGACCGGACATGGCAAACCTGAGAAAGTTGATCCGCCTTATAGGCTGGTTCTCATCAGCCTTGGATCGCCCGGTCTTCTATGGCATCCCATACTTCACCACAGTCCAGGACTATATGTCTACCATGGGAGTAAACATATGGCTATATGATCGTATGCGCAAGAAACGTCGGGTGACTGACAGACTTTCTTCTTCTAAGAGAGATCTCCAGAAGACGGAAGTGTCTACCTTCGTTAACTTCATTCATCTTACGGATGCCTTTATAGCAATGAAAGTGGTTGAGGAGGTGCTTATCAAAGGTGCGCCTGTCTACACAGTAAAAGACAATTTCATTACCACAGCTCCTTACGCAAGAAAGATCCCAGATATATATATATCTGTCTTTAAGAATCTGTGTGCTCCACTCGAAATCATAAAAAAATTCATCTATCGCCACCTCATTGAGCCCTAACTACACGGATGTCAGAGAGGGGGAAGCCTTTCTCTCTGATCATAAAGGAGACTGGCTCTCTAACATACGACCCCATTGCTGTCACTCTGAAAGAGACCCAATTCCACTTCACCACCTTCGAGCGCACTTATACGATTTGATACCAAAGGACATAAGCATAAGGGAGAAGGCTAAAAGGGAGAGTAGGATCTCGGTAACACTTTCCGCTTACGAGGCCTATGTTCGTGCTGTATGCGGGTCTTTCCATTCGACGAAGTAACAAGGCAATAGCAGCTCAAATTCGGATTGTGGGAATGCTCATGCGACTAGGTGGGAAGAGTTCAAATCCTTTATTAATTATAGGTGGAGCGCTAAAGATTTGAATTACAGCTTACATTGTTAAAAGGGATGGCATACACAAGAACTCCTACTTTGCGCAACAAAGAGAAAGCAGAGCTTGTGGGTCCTCTATTAAACCGTTTGTTACTATCGATCGAACGAGAAATCAACCAAGAACCACATCCAGGGTTAATCATTGCTAGGCATGACTTCTTCGAACCCTACCCTACATGTTCCCAGATCGACCTACTCTCGCTTTCTGCCATGCAGCTGAAGATCTTTTTTGCTTACCCAGCTCTCTCTGGTTACGCTAAGTTCACTGTGGTCTTAACCAGGAAGCTCTCTTCCGGAGCTGAGGTCACATTCACGATTGGCCCGGCTATCCCTTTTGTCGATTCGGATGGGAAGGTCCTTCCAAAGAGTGAGGCCTATGATCAGATATCGTCATATATTAGTGAGGTAGCAGAAAAATACGACGGAGCTTAGATCTGACGCCTATCGATCCTTTTCTATATGGATGGCAAGAAGAATGGCAATGCGAATTGGGAGAAAGGCGAGAGAACTCTTCTTTAGTCTTACTAGCACCCGTAAGAGGCCTACGACGCTTAGAGGAATTGGTAGCGTCTTTGACACTTGACTATGCTTCAAAGGACAAAGGAAAAAGATTTGGCTGAGCAGGCTTGTAATTGAGAGATTCGAATCATAGAATACATGGCGTGGGGAAGGTCAAGTATGAAAGCTTAGCTCTTCAAACCTTTCTCGGTCTCACCTCTTTCATTGACCTGGAGATCACTCCAACTCTGAGCCTTACCGACGACGTCAACCCTGACTGCCTTTACTCCAAGCCGCCTACCGTGCAACGACCTGTAAAAGGATCAACGAACTCAACTCTTACCGCCGGGGTTGAGAAGCTTACTAACCCCAACGCCCCCCCGGATTAACTCAGTAATGGCTTCTATGAGAGACGTATTTATTTACCCTATTAGTTTTCAGCCAAATAGCTGAAGATAATAAGAGGTTTTTTTCCGTTCGTGCTTACCTTTCCCTCGAGCCACTGAGCTGTTCGCAAGGGCCAAAAAGATCCTCTTCCCCATTACTTAGAAAAAGTGAGCCACCGGTTCAGGTACTTCATACTATCATTACCGCCTGGACAATTAGACATCCAACCCGTAATCGCAACGACCCAATTGCTTCAGCTCCGCTCTACCAACTGAGCTATATCCCCCCGAGCCAAGTGGAGCATGTATGAAGGAGTCAGACGCTTCTTCTATTCTTATTCTTTTTCCTGGCGCAGCTGGGCCATCCTGGATTTGAACCAGAGACCTCGCCCATGAAGTAAATCATCGCACCTACGGTCCAACCAAAGAATCTATTGATGGATTTTCGGGAGCGATTCATCCTTCCCGAACGCAGCATACAAATCTCCGTTGTACTGCGCTCTCCAAGTGTGCTTGTTCCCCCCTTCTTCCTTCTTACTATGGCAAGTCTTTGTGAAATAACTCCGATGAGAAGAAAAAAGAAGGCATTAAGAGACCCTCCTGGCCCAACCCGCAACACTAACAGATCCTTTTTCAAACCAGCTCCCATTTCGAGTCAAGAGATAGATAAATAGACACATCCCTTTCCACTGATCGGGGGTCTTTCGTAGTGACTGAGGGGGTCGAAGACCAAGAATTGACTTTTTTCTACCAATCTTACGGCTAGATCCAATCTCCTGGTCCTTCGGTTTTGAAAAAGAATTTCACGTTCTTCCGGGAGGATTAGGATAATTCTATTGATTGCAGCTTTCTCCATACCTCTGGGAAAGCATTAACAATCTGCCTCGTGGTCGGTCATAAGAAATTTTCGACTATAACGTCTTAAGCATATGGTGCGGGACGGGGGGTTCCTCACTCTTGACAGCTGGCCGCTTTCTTTTCGATTCCTTAGGTTGGACTACTTCGAATCTATTTTCGAGGATTCAATATTATATCACAAAGAAATATTTCATAGTGACTGACTTACTTTCTCAAGTCGTAACTTTCATCCACATCCACATATAGTGAAGTGTGCGACCGAGCAAGCAGTATTCTTTCTATGTAGTACGATCAATTAAGCCTATCGCTGATTGCGCGTCCGTTGATTGAACACATTTTTTTGAATCTTTAATGTTATGATATGGCTTGGCGAGAACTGGCTGAAGCATCTAAAAAGGGATGCGTCCCGGGCCTTTGCGATGAGCCATCATCTGAAGAACAGCATTGTAAAGTCAAGTCCATAACGATAAAGAGGAGCATCATCCTATCGCCGTCAGAGAGCTGGTTAGGCGGGTTTTGAAGTCGCTTCGGGGGTTAGCTCTGCGTTGAAAGAATAAGGGCAGCTAATTCATCTGCATCTCTTGGAGGAATTGAAGAAGGGATCGATCCCATATCCTGTGAAAGACCAAGGCAATAAAGAAGAAATACCAGGCAAAGAGGAGAAAGCTTGCTGACTCAAGAACTCATTCGCCCTTGAGTATCTACTTGGTTCCTTAAAACCTCTTTCTCAGACTTGGTCTGCTCTCCTTGCATTGAAGTGGGTCTTTCGCTTTGGTCCTATCCATCCCTTTGACTTCGATCTCCTCTTTCAAAACCCGGTAGTAGTTTCAATTCTTTGGTTGGCAAGGCCCTTCTATGATATTCGCACCGCTTGGGATCATTACTAAAATAACTCTGAAATCAGCCTAATATCCGCAGCAGACTCATCGTTTAGGGAATCCCATCCTCAGCGAAGGCAGTAAGCAAGCCCCGCTTGATATATCAAAATTAAAAACCCATCAAAGACTCTCCTACATGAAAGGATCTGAGTCCATCCAAAGCCGAAAAATCCTATTCTGGAAAGAAGAAGAAAGTGGAGCGCTGCGATAAGAGCGGGGATACTCAAACTCTTACTATTGATACCAGTGACACCCGACAGGACATTGGTTTTGCTTTCTTTCTTTGTATACAAAATTCCAAGGTTTCTACACCCGAAGAAAAGAGTAGGGGGCTGCAGCTCTTATCTTAGAAGAGCCAAGGAGCGCGTCTTCTGGAGATTCAATGTCCAATGCGTTCGCTCAAGCTATCGAATCGAATCCAACACTAATAGGTCAGTATACCCATAGTTTGGGATAAGCTAATCCCCCATGGGCCCAAGCACTCTGGCGCTTGACACAGCCGCGGAAGAATGAACCGAAGGACGTGGAGTTCTTTCCCACTTATGATGGTGAGCAGTGCGTCTATTTCCTGGAAACTCCATCGATCATCTTTTCATAGACTTTTCGATCAACCACTCATCCATGTTGGGCTTTCAACTAAGCCGGTGCTCTGTGCCTCCATCTTCAGGGGCCCTTCTCAGTGATCAATGGAGCGGAGACCTAACCTAGGGCCAGAGACGGAAGCCTTTGGACTCCATCCTAAGTAAACCAGTCTGAAAGAAAGATGCCACTTTCACTATGACGAATATGCATTTTCCTGGTACACCAAGTCTAAGCAGCTCAGCCGTTGAAGCGACTGTAAGCCAAACAGACGGTATATGGCGCTACCGCTACTGTCAGGGAGAAGGTCTTTGTCCTCGAGGGACGGGATATGAAAGAACAAAATTGATGATAGATCTGTTGCGGACGCCTTGATGACTTATAACCATTTTATGCCGGTTGAAGGATGCTTCAATGTCCAGCACATAGAATTCGATTGGGACTACTGTCGGCCCGAACTTGATGTCCAACTGAATGAGGCGCTGTCAAGCCTTACGCTGTGTAAGCGTAAGCCCGATGGAAGACCTTAACTGTCATACGCAGCAATGGTCATGTCCGATGGGGTGAGACTTGACTCTGGGATGTCCAGATATCTCCGCGTGGAACATGGGCAAAAATGAAACCCCAGTCTCTTTCAGGGAAAGAGGAATGCTGTAGCCCTTTATAATAACCGTTACGTGTAGAGGAGGAGAACGTTCTCCCGGCAAGAGCTCCATCGTCCGAGAAGGTAAGGGACGGCTACTTTTAGGAAAACCCCTTCCGTTCAGTACTGGACGCAGGTTGATTGAGTCCGGTAGCCTTCCAGGTCCACTGTGAAGCAGATGCGAGCGCAGTTCCTGATACCATGCCTGGTGGTCCCCCGCCTTAACAAATTCACCGATGTGATGTAGTGGTCAAGTACTTTCTTTCTCCAGAAGGGAAAGGAAGGGCTTAACAGCGCCTGATCGGGACCTTCAACAAGTTCTCTTTTCGTTGATCAAACTATGGTTCCCACATTTTCCGTCTACCGGTCCCGGGTTCCGGGTGAGCCAAAATCTGGGCCTCTGAGTGTAGCATTAGGATCTTGGGGCTCATCTACTCTTGAATTCGGGTGCTCTAAAGACACCGGGTGAGTATTGAGTAGGGTTCCAAACCTCGTCTCCAATGACGTTGATTGTTTGGTCGTACAATTCCTGGCTTCTTGCTCATACTCTTGCTCTTGATCGAACTGGAAAATGATTCTTCTTCTTACTATAACTATTTACTAGAACTATCCTCTCTGACTTTCCCTTTCACTCTATCCTGCCTTTATAGGAGTCTGCACAAACTCGTCCAGGACTCTTTTTCCAGTTCCACCGGTCCCCTATGGAAAATCAAATGTGGCTTGATGCATATTTTACGGAAATGCGTGGTGTCCCTTCTTAAGTCCCTTGTGAGATAAGGTCTGCCCATGGGTATCGCTTCATCAGCGAGCAAGCCCCGTCTACGACGTTTTTCCAGTGCCTGGACTTTTTCTATCAGCTGAACGATCTGCCACCTGCTCGCTTCCGTCCCTTCTTGGACCCTGCTTTTTGATGCTTTCCCTTTGGGCTTTATAACATGACCCCAACCGTATAAGAATATAAGAGAAGACCTTGCTCCAGATTCCGCTCCCTTGGCAAGAAAAAAGAGACTGGTATAGTCAGAGGACGGCCTCACATAGGCAATTGTCAAAGATCCCATTAAATCAAAGAGGCCATGAAGGAAAAGGCAGTTCAACTCTTTGTCTGCCAATTATCTCATTGAGTACATGAAGGATAGCGAAAAGAAAGGTCCTTGCCATGTGAATCTATGGACTGGTGATTTTCCCGAAAGTACGATGATAAAGAAGTCATCTACTTCGTTGCTCAGACTGAACACAAAATCAATCCTGCCCCATCGCAGAAACCTTCCGTTCGCTCAACCATTGCAGAACCACCGGGGAAGGAAGGTTCCTAGGATGCGCACAGTTGCTATGTATGTGAATGCTGAGCCACATTCGACCTCCTCTGTCATTCCGGTTTCCTGGGATCAAGTTCACGCCTCCAAATCCAGGATTTTATTCTCACGGAATGTGCACCAATCTGCGATTTTCTTGAACAGGAAATTTGGGCTTGGTATGCCGTTGCACCATGAGAAGGTGTCTAAAGCAACTTATCAGTTTATTATTGACAAAATGGATTCTCGGTTGTCTAGTTGGAAAGCGAACACCCTTTCTCTAGCGGCCCGTCACACGTTGGTTGCCTCTGTTGTCCGTCATACGCGATGCAGACCGAACGAACGGAAAGATACGTATTCGTTTATCAACGATACGTAATAGTCAAGTCATTACGTATCTCAGTTCAATAAATGGAGTGAACGAACGGAATAAAAGAAGTGAGTCTATAAGCGACGAAAATAGAAAATCTACGTTCAACTCCTTCGGTAATCCAAGTCTTTGAAGTTATCCCACGTTAACATAGACCCGAGCACGTCCCCACCGGGTGCATTAACCAATGTCTCTTGAACGGCAGAGGCTGGTTAAACCACGTACCAAACGGTACAACCAACACCCAGAATGACTAGTACAATGACTAGTACTAAGTACCGCCCAAAATACCCGGGACCTTCCGTGAGTACCTCCACCAGAATATCTTCTAAGAAGTTTTCTATTTTTTATAGTATTAAACGGAGTCCTCGACCTAAAGTAGACGATTCACACACCGAGCTGGTTGATAAATCAGGCCTTAGGCGGGACAACCCTTTTTAGTCAATTTATCTAGCTGATAGGGCGTAAATACCAGATCAAAGTACAGGAACCTCGTCGGCAGCCAGGGGTGAACCCGGTATGCTATGTTGTTCAAGCCGACATATGGTATGATCTCCCTGTGGGATGGGCTAGGAGGAGTATTACAGTTCACGGACCTACCCATATTTTGTGGTAAACCCAGCGATCCGTCAGAACCTGAAGATGAGGCCTGAGTACTGGACGATTGAACACAATAATCGTCAATAGTCGTTGTGGATTGACTCGGAGTTCTACGTCAAGCTGTATTATCACTGGAACTTGAGTTCAGACTAAGCGTCAGATGCGTCGAAAGTTGTTAAACATATGGATTGATTGAGACAATTCAATTCCCTCCAGACAGCTTCACTCCGTCAAGCCTGTATGAGTAGTAAATAAGTCTATAAAGTATATAGAGAGAGTTGTGGTTGGTTGTTGACCAACGGAATGGGACATTCGACGAGAAAAAGGCCAGTCACTGAACACCAGGCAAATACTTTTTGCACTAAGGCAACGGGTGGGTCACTACTTCTGTTACTTGTTCTTTTTCCGTTCAATTATATGGGAATTGACTGAGAAGGCACTAATGGCCAAGCAATTGAAAGGAAGCCCTCGGCGTGTGAGAGGACCCCTTTTCGGTTCCAAACCGGTACCAAGGAAGCGGGCACTACACTAAAAGGTATAGGTGTTCCTACCCAAATTACCTATCCACTGACTATAACAATATGTTCTATATGTGTCTGTAGCTTAGCGCAACAAAAAACATAATCAAACTCTTTTAGTAATAGGCCCGCCTATTGCTACTAAGAACACCTTTCGGGGAGAATATAATAAACCTGTGTGAAACCCCAGCAAGCTTCAAGAAAAAAGGGTTAATGAATACATATCAAAAGGTCCCTTTTAAGAAATGAAATAAAACATCATGAACAACTATACCTTAACTTTATACTTATTTCTACTTAATAGTAGGTAGACTAGGAGTATATCCTAGGGTAAGGTCCACCTCACGGATCGGAGTTGCTTACCTTAGAAAGCAGTTATTACGAGAGTATACTAGGTATCATGCATTTCTTTTTAGTGTAGGGTCCAGCCCTAATATAGGCTCTTCTGTTAGTAATTCGGCGAGTCGTAGGATTAGGGAGGCCCTAATCAAGCCTTTTTTCCGACGCTATACTAGCCTTAATAGAATGAATAAATAAGTATTTAAGAATACATTTCTTCTTATAAATTGGAGTCGTTTAATGGATATGCAGGGTTCTGAGCTATTCTATAATCTATATACGGGGTCGCTCCTAGCGGAAAACGAATTTGTGGAGCCATACGCTCGATCCTGTGATTATATCGTTAGAGGTCCTGCGTTTATTATACCGCTATGCTTACAATATGGATTCAGACTACATTAAGTTCACCATATCCTCCGGTATATATAGATTCACCGTTGGAAAGGCTATTCCCTTGTTTGATTCGAATGGTCAACCTCTTCCCAAGGCATTAGTCTATGATATGATATTGAGAACATTGATGGAATATGCAGAGAAGTATTAGGATAGCGTGATACGTTAAGTCTTCATTCGTATATATTACACAGGTGCTAAACCCGGGTTTTATATAGCGCCTCCATCCATCTCCAATTCTGATATACTCTCCCTTATCTGAGTTCTAGCATAGTTGGTCTTGAGGTCCCAGAGGCTAAATCAATTCAAGCCTTTGTAGTCGTTTCACTCCTTTAGTCGATATGAAGTTCAAGGAGTTGATAAACGGAATGAGTGTAACTCGAACGACGATACGTAACGTATAGTCTTTTAATACGTATCTCAGTTGAAGTGAACGAACGGAAGACTTGGAGTGAGTCTAATAGTCTAAAGAACTATCCGCTTCCTGCTCCATAAATGGAGGAAGACTTTTTGAAATCGCTGGTTCCAACGTTCTGATTCTTTTTCTTCTATTACGATCAAGGATGAAAAGAGCGCTCCGTCAAGCAGCAGTGATCTTATATACGAGACCAACATCAAAATAAGACTACTACTAAAGCAGGCCCCACCACACTGAATTATGAACTTTTCGCCTCCAGGAGGGTCAAGGCAGAATTCCATTCCTATCTCCTTCGTCTGGTCGAGAAGGGACTCTGACTCTTCTATTACAGAGGATTAGTCCCATTTTCGTCACGATCGATCCACGTCCTACCCGGGCTTAGAAAGCTAGCTTACTAAGGCGAAGGACTTTTTTATAGATTGCACTTTATAAGAACAGATCCACAATCTATTATCTAATGAATATTAATTAGTTAATTAGCTATCCTTTGCCTAGCTGCCCATTGCTATAACTTCCAGCGCGTCGGTGGTTGGTGTGGTAAGGCAAGCAACTCCTCTTTCCGACGCTAAGCGCAAAAGGCACTCGAAGGAGTAGTGGGACCAACCATAGGGTTATAGTGGTAAATCCTGCCACCGTTAACTCCTATTTCCCCTCACGTGTCAACAAGAAAGTTGGGTGCTCTCCCTTAACGTGGTAGGACTCTGTTTCAGGTCTTGACGTTGGCCTGATTAAAAAAGGCATCCTCGTCGCAGCAAAGCCCGTGTACAATGCTCAAAAAAAACTTAGTCAAAAACTTTACTTTCACAGGTCCGATAGGTCTTTCTAAACAACAACGGGTTCTACCTTGTCATGGCTGGTTGGGGTTAGAATTCATAAAGGTGGGTAGAGAAGGCCGCAGTAGATTCTTCCGACCGAGTCCCAGTGGCAGAGTGAAGAGGCACGAATCCAACGGCAAGGGACGGCTGATCGCGATTCATCAGTCGCAATTATCCCAGCAGCTTTAGTTCACCAGTCCATTACTGAGCTGTGATTGCATAGGTAATAGAGCAAGCTGGAGCGGAGGCAGCAGAGACGAAGGTGAGAACAGGGGGGGTAGGAGTAGGGCACCTAGTTACAGTTTGCCCGAAGCATCGTTAGAGGCATAGGCAGTCAGAAATCAAAATCGTGGTCGATCTTTTTCAGGCTATCGAATCAGCAAGGGTTTGAGAATAGTCAAGGCTACTCGATAAAGGATGGCTGGCATTCATCAGTACGTGGATCCGCCGTAGGGGTTGGTTCAGCCACTTGCCATTGAAAAACCAATTGTAGTGCTTTATGCTTTATGCAGCGGGGTACCGCGATCGAACGTCACCGGAACGCCCCGATATGAGAAAGCCATTTCGAGTTCGGTAGATCAACAACCCGAATTACTACACGAAGTGGAATTGCAAAAGGCAAGTGAACTCGGCAAAACGGAATGCTTTGTGAAAGGTTCTTTATCCATTTGCTGTTCACCGCTCAGCCCATAGCCCCTATTATATGTTTATATGTAATATATGTAAAGAAAAAAAAGAGATTCTTATTAGTGAGTTTGTTGCTGTTATAAAGAAATAGGGGGGACTAATAAAACCACATAACTGATACATCGTTTTATATGCTTTTGTGTATAAACTAAAAAAGTAGCGCACTCAATCCAGTAAAAGCACGAAAAAAGAGGTCTCCTCAAATCTCGCTCGTTAAAGCGCTTTCACACTCACGTCAACCGTTGAGACCCGCATGCGCGTCTCACACCTGCGCATCGACGCCTCGGATAGTTCGTTCAGTCCCAGCAAGTGGAGAGTTCGAAGAAGAGGAACAAGGATTTTTCTGCGCATCAAACAAAACACCCGGGTCACATCCATTTGTTTTCCAGGGTGGTCTCAGTACAAGGGTAGGTGGAAGCCACAAGAGCAGGTGGAAAGACCAAAGCGAGTAGTGGTCTCATGGCAAGGGCAATTAGTACGGGTTTAATATATGTCTGGATGGATTAGAACGAAGGGATGAAGGAGGGAAAGTAGCTCTATTTACAAAATAAGCGGTTAAAAGAAGTGAGGCACAGCCTTTTCCACTGTTACAGAAGCCTTTGCCGCAGATGACCGCTTTGACATCTTATATTAGATTAGCCCCGATTGCGCTTTCAAATCAATAGTTCATTGACCGCCTCTGATCTGTTCTTTGAACAAGCCTTGTTACTAAAGAAAGAATGCCATACTATAGTTTGCTTAGAGCGGCCAAACAAACCTGCATGACGATCGATTCGTTTTCCGGTTGTTTTGTTATACCGAATATACATAGTAGGATTCATATTCTCTGTAGATTAACTGGGCAAGCTATTCATCATTAACAGGAAAGATCCCCAAGCGGTTATTGCAAACATGGGATAGCCTGACTCTACGCTACCATCTGTATTATCTTATTCAATTTTCTCTTTCATATCAGAAATGCTTAGTCGCAAAAGTCCATAAAGGGGTAGCCGCAGTAGTCTATCTATCTTTCATGATATGAAGGATTACTCGCTTAATAAGCAAAACTGAAAAAACCCAAATCCATTTCACATCAAAATAGAAAAAGAAGTATATCAATCATCTCCAAAGGAAGAAAAAGAACAAGAGGATGGAATATAAGCAGTACACTTAAGAGGAGCAAGCTACGGCTCTTTGGCTTTATGGCGCGCTTTCCGTTTTCTCGCTTGGTAACGCCTCTTTTGTATTGGGAATCCAGATACACAGAGATCGCCCTCGGGCAGACCTTTGGTATTCACAAAAGAGCTATATCGAAAAGTTGCTAGATTTGGCATGCAAAATTGTGCACCGGGAGACACTCCTGTTGCCAAGGGAGACAAGTTTAGTCTCGACCAATGCCCCAAGAATGAATTTGAAAGAAGAGAGATGCAAAAGATTCCTTATGCTTCGGCTGTTGGGAGTCTTGGCTATGCTCAAGTATGTACGCGTCCAGATTTGGCGTACATAGTGGGAATGTTGGGCAGATACTTAAGTAATCCCGGCATGGATCACTGGAAAGCGGCCAAACGGGTTATGAGGTAAAAACAAAGGACAAAGCACTACATGCTCACATATAAAAGGTCGGATCAATTAGAGATCGTTGGATATTCCGACTCTGATTTTGCTGGATGCAAGGATAGTGTTAGATCCACTTCGGGCTACGTATATTTGCTTGCTGGAGGTGCTATATCCTGGAAGAGTGCTAAACAAGCACTTATAGCAACTTCCACTATGGAAGCAGAGTTCATAGCATGTTTTGAGGCATCTAACCATGCATTATGGTTGCGGAATCTAGTCACTGGACTACGAGTCGTTGATGTGAAAGACCTCTAAAGATATTTTGTGACAATAGATCTGCAGTGATGTACTCCAATAACAATAGAGGCTTGACAAAGTCAAGACATATTGACATCAAGTTTCGTTCCGTTAAAGAAAGAGTTCAGAGTGGGAAAATATCTATAGAACATATTGGAACAAACTCTATGCTTGCGGATCCGCTTACTAAGGGACTACCACCCAAAGTTTTTCATGAGCATACTTCTCATATGGGTGTTGTCTTGTTTGATGATATGCAGTTTTAGTGGGAGTTTGTGTTCTATGTTGAGTTATTTTCTATTGATGTAATTGGACTACTTTATGTATATTCAGTTTTATGCAGAATAAAGTTGATGGTTTTATTATCTTTATTACTCTGAATGTGTTATCTTTCAATTGTGGTTTGGCATAAAGTTTGAAAGATTCAAGATTGATCTCACTAAAGAATTAAGGACCAATTGGAAATAGGCATGATTAAAGATCACATCGCATGTAATTTCCAGTTACATAAAGAAAGGACTAGGCCGGGGTTCTCTTCTTGAAGCGGGAAAGCTAGGGTTTACCGTCGCTAGCATCAAAGGACCGGGCAAGCGAGGAAACTCTTTAAACACCTCTTTCGGACTTCCCTTTCCTGTGTTAAACGTCTGAACCGCAAGCCGGCACAGAAGGGAATCGCTACGTTACCTTGAAAGCTCGGAAAGCGCTAATAACATCTCTTTAATTTGATCGGGGTTTTAGCAACTTTTCACTTCTAGGTCAAAATCAATTTCAGTGTAATAAATACAATTCATCTGTGTAATAACTCTTCTTTCCTTCTATCAAAAAATATCATAAATCAACGAAAAATCCCGATCTTTTGTAAACTTTCCTCCCTATAGGAGGTGTTAAGGGCTCTTCGGTTAAATGTCCTTTTTTTGTTGTCCAGTCGTTAAAGGTCGAGCGCAGAACTTTGGGTTAGAGCTCGAGGGTTATATCCAATGAATGAAGGGCACCGCCGATGCCACCAATCCCCTTTCATCTTGGGGGCGAGCTGCTTTAGCTGGTAGAAAGCGGTTAGCGCCTGTCGTAAAGGGCTTTAGGTTATGAAAGAAGACCGTAAGACCGGGTTGTGACAATGAACATTTTTCCTATTGATTTGAGTGCCGATATTATCGTGTTGTAAAATATTCAAGTTTGACAAGGTACGGTACGTCAGTTCCGGGACTTATCTTGAGAAGTGGAGTTTGAAGCCCGCCCCATGGAAGGTGGGATTCGAACGTCACGTCTTTAGTTTCGTACTTGGGAGTTGTTGGGAAAGTAGGAAATTATCCTTGAAGTAACTCAGCTAAGAGCACGAGGTTATGCAAGACTGTTCGGGATTTTCATTTTTCTTAGTAGAGACGAAGTTATGACTCAACCTCGAAGATGGGGGGCGAACGAGACGTCTTTAGTTGCGCCCGGAAGCGGGTAAGGTCAAGTTGTACCCGAGATACTGATCGTAGACCAGTCTCGTAGTTTATTCTTCGGCTGTTATTGATTCTTCTTTAAAGGATGCACTACGCCTGTCCCGGGATTGAATCTTGTTCAGTGAAGCGAAGAAGGGTAATATTTTCTTTTTACTCCTTATAAGATTGGATTCGAGTGTCACACTCTTTAGCTGCCGTTAAGCGGTTAAGTAGGAAGGATAGGTCTATTGTTGTTGTAGTAGAAGCGTCAGGTTGTCAACTGACGTTCTGTTCCAGGTTTTCCAGCTTGAAAGTGAAGACGAAGCCAGCCATCCCATGGAAGATGGGTGGTGAGTCGAAAGGCTTTTAGCGCTGTGCTGCGGCATGGGCCCTTCAGCTTCTTAGGCAAACTCTTTCATAACCTTGTCCCTTGTGTCGTTGAGAGGAGTCTAAAGCCAGATAAGACCATTCCCTAAGGGACTTTTTCGACGAAAGTCAGGCTGGTTGTCAATCAGAAGATCAGGCCAAAATCGACGATTCTAGACTGGGTTGAGACATTCTTGTCGGTCAATGTGGATTTCTTGCCTATTTTATTTGAGAGGGGAATTGAACCTTATCTTATTGGACACTAATACCGATGCGGATTCCCTCAATTACGGGCTACTTCGACGAAAGTTAGATGGCCCAACCAGAACAAATACCAAGTAGGGGATGCGAATCGAGGATTCCTATCATTGAAGTGAAACTGGATCGTCGGTCGGACCGACGAAAGGTGAACAGGTTGAGTTAGATACATGATCGACGAATTAAGCGATCACATGACCTAAGATTCTACTTTGATAAGTCTGTTGAGAGTGAGGCTGATTCTTGGCGAACAAGCAACTGCTCTCTTGAGGGCTCTGTACGGGAACCACCCCAGTTACGAGTAATTAGGGTCTTCCCCGAGCACTAAGTAGATCCCATTCTCCCTTTTCCGAAGATTAGAAGGAACTTGTCAGAGACTAGTACCTTCTGTAGTGGTGGAACAGAAAAAAGGAAGCCGCTTACGAGCAGCTTTCTCTCATACGTCATGATATTCGAGAGCCGGGGGAAGGTCGGGCGCAGTAGATAAGGTCTAACTGTCCGTAACTAAGGAGATAGATCCCCTTTATCCGTTCCGTCAAAGAGATCACCTAATGCAAGCCGTGCAATACGGAGTTATAAGCGCGCAGTATAGCATTGAGGAGGAGGTAGGCATCTAAATATGCCACCATCTCTCTCAATCTGCACTCATTCATGCTCGGTATAGGAAGCATCTATCTTAGTCTTTGGCTTTCCAGACAGACGCGTTAAGCAAGTCAGTCAGTCAGTTCAATGTCATATTAGGGGGTTGGAGCTCGGTAGCTAAGGAAGTGGGTCAAAGCAGGCTGGAGAACGCGAACGGATTCAGCCAAGAGTTTGTTCTCTAGAATAGCGTTAGGAACGAATGCTTCCCTTAATATAAGTACGAGGCGGGCGACCCTCACCTCAATCTTTGTCTGAGTGTGCGTAAAAAAGCATCTATCGCTTTGGAGCTTGTGTAGCCAATGCGAAGGATGCTTTTAGAAACCTTGACTTTAAGCAGTCCCTGCCCCTTAATCAAGTAGGGGTTCTGCATTTGCAGGCCTAAGCGAGAAAACGGAAAGCGCGCTAGCGCGCTCCGGCTTTCGAGCCTACGCTTGCTCCTTACAGTTGTGAGGCCAGACCTAAGAGAATGACTTTTCCAGGCATTTCTGCTTATCTTGGATAGGTCAGATATGGCGTGTATAAGGCTAAGACGGAATAAGGCTTGTAATAGATGTAACGCTTTAATATGTGTAATAGGCTTTTAGTTAAGCACTCCCATTTCGCTAATCCTAGTGCTTCGTCCTTACAATGCTTCTCCTTTACCTGGGGTTGAAGTTCCACAATTTGAATAGCTTCTATCTTCCCGGCCCCGGCTCTTTCCTTCCTTGCGCTTGGAGTTGGAGGTCCTGTTGCAGTTGCCAGCAATCTAGTTTCAGTTTTTTGAATTCCTCTCTTTTTAAGTGCTAAGTCTTTCCATGTGCTTTGAGTTGGGGTAATATACTATCTATAGTCGAGAAGACGATCCAGCCAATCTAAGAGGTCCGGGTGAGTTCCTTTTGCTGCAGTCCTAAGGCCAGCCATTGATCCAGTTGTGAGGTATTAAGATTTTGCCCTTGCCCATCTTTGTTTTGCGATTTACTTTGGATTATTCCATGGTTGCCTCTCCCTCTCTATAGAGTAGAGTGATTTTATACCTCTTCTTACTTTTTTAGAGATAAAATAACTTATGAAGAGGGATTTACTTTATTCCCTGCCGCAAGGGAAAGAGCCTAAGCTAGTTCAGTTCCATCGCCTTCCAGTGTTTATGCCTGCGATCCAGTTATAGAACTTGCTTCAATGCGAGGCTTGCCAGGATTGATTATCTTCCAAGGCAACAATCACTCGAACAATAGGGAAGAGGGATTTCACCCCTGAATCTCTTACAACCGCAGTGGATTTTTCTTTGAAGGTAGGGGCACGTTACATTCATTAGAGCGAGTGCGCCAGTGAGTTCCTTATGAAGTGAAGGTAGGACTCTTTTCCAACCATTTTCAGTTCTCCTTCAGACATGTTGAGTTCTAGTTATCTTAATCGAGGTGGAGTAGCTTTCGATGTCGTACCAGCCTCCCCAGATTCTATTCATTCTTAAGAACCAATTGCAGTACTCAGATCTGAGCGCATAGATCTCTCTCTGGGCCTATCTAATAGCATATCTGGAAGTGATTTGATATCTTATGATGACATCTTTTATGGTATATCTGTTGGCGCTGACGCTCTATAAAAATGAGCTGTAGTTCTAGTGAATGCTTATTGATTTGGCCCTTCGCGCTTTCGACTTCTCATCTTTCAGATGTGATGTAGCCGTTCGATCAAAGAAAAAGAAGGAAAATCCAGCTTCAAAGTTAGAATAACTAGTTTGAGGTTCCGGTTCTCGAGCAGGTGAGTTTGAAAAAGGCTCCTTCTCTTTTCGAGCTCGTTCTAGTAGCTTTTCCCTCTTTTTTGGTAAAATAAGATAGTTCTTCTGTGTTTAAGGCAAAAGAGAAAGATATATCAGCAGTTCCCGTTGTAAGCTAAGCCCCTAACGATGGTAGTTGCAGTGGAGGTTTCAGTTATCCTGTTGTGAGCAATAAGTTGGAAAGCCTTTGTCTTAAAAGAGTTTCTGCGACCGGTGAGAAACCTATCTACAGGACGACTTTCGGGGTTAAAGGAACACTTTTCTCTTTCATATTGAGTCCTCAGAGGTGCGGCCCACTTGGTGTCGGATCAGCTCGACAGGTCACTCAATAGTCTTTCGCGGAGTACCCCTGTTTTAGTGAACCCTGGGAGTTGTCGGCGGCTCGACAATTTGTATTCCAAAGGTTGACCGAGGTGAAGCTTTTGGCAGGTATTCTGTTAAAAGTAGGTTTCTCTACTTCAGGCTCTTCCGAGGGCCTTTGTTTGAGGTGAAGTTATATAGTTTGACGGTTATCTCTGTTCTCCTCTCCCCTTCCCCGGTAGCTAGGATAAAGTTCTCTCTGTCTTTCCTTCCTTCCTTCCGTTCAGGGGCACTCTAAAGGCTTTGCAACCTTCAGAGCTGGTTGACAGCGGTCTAGTCAGTCCCTCTCGCTCTTTGATAGACATCTTTCGGTTCTCGGTCTCATCCGACAAACAACTTTAGGTCCTTATTCTGTGTCCTATCCTTCTAAGAGAGTATTTTAATACCCGTAGTATAGTCACACTACCTACTCGTAGTAGCTAGATTTTTCTACTCTTTTCTAAGAAATAGAATTTTTTTTCGTTGAAAATACAGCAAAGCAATTAGTAGAGAAATATCAAATCAAAACAAGAAAAAGAGAAAGCAGGTTGAGGTGAGTATGGGAGGCAAAGCTGGATCTCATGAGTCAGTGACTCGCCGAGTTACCATGGTCCACCCGGGTCCCGATTCCGGACACTGAGCGAACTTTAATTGAAGTAGGGGCTGACGTCAGCGACACGGAGGAAAGCTAATGCGATTTTGATAATCATGTTGCGAGGAACGGGATGCGACTATCAGTTTCCTTTGCCCAAAAGCCTTCTGACCGTCACGTGAGAAGATCTGCAGGGACCAAGGATACGCCAGGACAAAGTAGCGGTAGGGATAAAGATTAAAAAACGGATTCTATTGACAGAAGATATGGGAAAAAGCGGATGAGATGGGACAGAAAGGCCGCCAGAGTGGCAAGGGGCGACGGGCTCCTTCTTTAGAAGGAAACTAGCCCATAAAAGTGACAGAAAGCCAGGGAGGAGGAGCTCAAACACTTACTAACTCCTAGCCCAGCTACAATTGCACAATTTATACAGAATGCTCTCAGCTGTATTCAAAGCCATGAAGAAGATCTCCTGGACCTTCACTCTGTACCATTGGATGCCGGAGTGGAGGTTCAGATTTTAGATGGTGGTCAAGTAAAGCTGAAGATCAAGGTGTTTTTGGTAACCTGAGCCAGGCTTCCAAACGTAAACCAGGTACAAAACAGGTTTCCTTATCTTTCCCACCTTCTTAACCCCCTCAACCAAGTCCAGTAAGAGGTACTGGATAACCGGTTAGTTGGGATTAGTCGACGTTCTCATCAGGAGAATGTTAGTCAGAAGTCTAAGGACCCAGGTCAAATTGCTAGGAAAGGCTCGGTGTTGAAAACCTCGAAGGCTGACGGAGTCAGGCAACATAAAGATGCTAAACTATCACCTCTCTCTATGAATAAAGCGGAAGCCCAGGTTACGAGGCTGTTAAAGAAAACTATAATTGTTGATACTGACATGGGGGTAAACGAAGCCCCGAGCCCACCTCTTACTCCATAGGCGACTCGAAAACTATCCCTAATGAACTGGTAAATGAAAGAAGAACTGGGAATGGTGCTTGCTAGGAATGAAGCAAAGATACTTAATAAAAAAATGTTGAACCTGAGGTATTTGATTGATCCGTTGCAGCTTAAGCCAAAGACTCGAACAGCACCCATACATGCAGCCCCCCCCATACCATAGCTCCGCTTTCGGTGATTATGAATCTCTATCAGACTCTGATCGAGATTCTTCTGCATGATCAGGCAAAGTCAAGTCATTTAGGAAAGAAAAATTCCCAGGTTGAGGAGCTAATGTTGAAGAAAGGCCTTCGGGTTCCTCGAAGTGAATTCACTGCGATTTCAAAGCTTTCCATTGGGGCAGTTGGAAAGATTTCATCTTTTTGCTCTAATAGAGTTGACGGAATCTTGCTGCTTGGTTCGCCTAAACTTGCATTTCGTGTTGCAGCCCCAGGGGGACTCCAAATCTTTCTATTTTCCCGGAACTGGCTTTGGCTCGCCTCCACTATAGAACTAAAAATTCCGGCCTGCAGGAGAAAGAAGCTCGACTGGACCTCTTTCTTCATTTTGCCCACTAAAAAAGGAAACCGCAAACACTGACATTGCCACAAGCGGGAAGTACTTAAGAAGAAGACTCAAGAGATCCACTCTCTTAGAAGAGCTTAGGAATAATAAAAAAAAGTAGTTGAAGCTAGCTGATCTAAAAGTTCTCTTAGCAATCGATCCTTAGTAATCGCTAAATAGGGGCCCTAGTTGTTCACATAGATTTTTGCAGGCTCGAAATGCCCTTAGTAGATACTAAGCAAATTTCATTCCCAGATTACTATATAATGTAAATGTCTTCCCTTACTCTAAGATCTTCTCTTAAGCTATCGAATAAGCCAATATCTTCTACAGGACTAAACTAGATCAATTAGAAATTACCCTTTTACTGCTGGCTTTCACTGATGTAAAAGAAGAGGATTCTCAAAGGCTTTCTTCTTTACTGGCTGTAACGTAACAAGCGAAGCACTTACACTCGCTCGATTCCTTCATTTTTTTCTTAAACTGGCTCTAGAGGAGTAGGACTTGAACCCTCAATGGCTGGACCGACAGCAAAGGAACCTGGTCACTCGCTCGAACCCAGATTCCATGGAGTACTTCACTTCCTCTCTCCCTTACACCCTGACACGTCAGGGCTGTAACGTACTCATACCTTCAAAGGAAAAGAAAGCAGAAGGAATGGATAGGTATGTAAAAAACCTCCTATATCCATGGAACCTTTTACTCCCTAGGGATCACTCCATTCCCAACTCTGGAAAAGAAACTCTTACCGACTGGGGAAACCTCGTATAGACATTGTGTCTCGCAAGGAAATTGGCAGCTGGCCTAAAATCACTTGATTGACCTAGCTTGATCATATGATAAGAAAAAAGCTTTCTTTCTCCCTGGCAGGGAAACTGGCACAGCAACATGAGGGGCAGGGACTACCGTTAGCAGGACTGCTACGGCAATAAACAAAAAGTAAGGATTAGTCGAGATGAAAGGACACTTTCATTGTCTATAAAGGGAAAGGGCAAAGAAACTCCAACGACTGACTCTGGCTATAGGGATGTGACAGAATTCCCTGCGAGAAATCCTCCCACTGCTATTGTAGGGGCTTAACCTTTTTCGATGGCAGAAGCATTGGATGCCCTTTTTTCTCCAACACTAGATGCGCTTGATCTAGCCCTCCCTTGGAACTATATCCAACGCTTGGAAAGAAAATCAATCTATAACTGGCTTAAAAGATGACTTAGCAATGGCCATTAGGAGCACTTCTACTTTTATTGATATTGGGAATGCCACTACTTCAACTACTGCTTCTATGGGAATAGCAGAAAAATGGAATTAATAAACTCCTCCTTCCGGAATACAATGGGAATAAAAGCTATATCCCCCCTAAGCTAAGGAAAAAATGTCTATCTTATCGTGAGCCCTAGAATAAGTTTGCCTAAAATCACTTTTAGGAGGCTGGATCAAAGCACTTTTTTCTTACACTCGCAACTACTCCTCTGTACATATAGGGAAGACCACTACAGAGACTGGAACTCAAAGGCCTCCAACGGTAACTTCAACTCCAGGTAAGGCGGAAGCACTTTTAGGGCTTAGGACGAAACAGACATATTTTACACTCGCTTTTGACCTAGAATTAACAGATGGATTGGCCTTGCCTACTAAACATGTAGAAAAGACAGTTGAGAAGGCCTTTAGGGGCGCTGTTTTCATCCAACTCGAAATATCTTAAGAGAAGAGAATGTTACGCCCCCCAAAAAAACTCCCATGCCTTCCGTTGGTCAACAACCAACCACAGCTCAGCTCTCTATAGTATTGAAGAAAACGAAATGTAACAAAGAATAGATGATAATGTTCGGTAATTCCACTCTCCTTTTGTACTTTCCGCGAGGGCCACCTTTTCTATTACTCCTTTGGCTTTCATCTGTTTCCGACAGCGCCGTTTGATACTTCAATCGATAGGGCCTCCTTTCTTACTTTGTCTTCCCTCCCCCACTTGGCTTGCTTCAGCCGCTGCCGCCGCAGCTGCTGAAGCCGCTGCCGCTGCAGCTGCTGAAGCCGGTTAGCCTTATCGCGGGCAACCTTTGGCTTGATGAACCTTTTGTCACTTTGCGCCGGCTCATTGTGGTCTAAAATATTGGACACCCTCTCGAGTAACTTCGAGATGGCCTCACAGTCTTTATTTGCCCTGTAGGGTTTTGACTGATGTTGCCGATGATCATCGCATGCAATACGCTTCATGAAGCGTATTAGGTCATCATCCGTTTCACTCGGCGCCTGCTCATTGTCAGAATCCGTAGTATATCTACGGACCCTTTTCATAGTAGACTCAACTGCAGCGGGAGCTAAAGCAATTGTAGCAGCTCCCGCACCTGTAGTAGGACAGAGGAACTTATCGAGGCTCTTTTGGAACCTTTTTTAAGAAAAAAAAATCCCCTTCCTCCGGGACATGGTCATTCCCCTTTTCCCGAAGCGGTTCAAAAATCTCTCCTATAACAGTGCAATTTCTCGTGCCCAAGTCGCGGCGAAGCTTTTGGAAATGGCTTCACATAGGATCTGTGTCTCCATTCCCCTCCCAGGCATCCCAAAGAACTATCTCAACTGCGCGAGATGTAAGCCCCAATGGACTCAACTTTCTCCCAACGGCACTGAGAAAGAAAAGACTTCCCATTTGCTGTTCTAGACCCAGGTATGCTAGTAGCTTTTCAGCTATCACTTCCTAGAAGGAGCTCTGACAGGAGACCTCAGAATGCCTTGGCTCTAAGCCGTACGTACCACCGTTCAATGCCGTCTTCAGCCGCGCAGAAACTTTCTCTCGTGCTATGGCGTGCTTTTGAGCGCATTCATTGCTTTGAGGGAGCAAGGAAGCAAGGAGTTGGGCGCGTAAGGTTAAGGGTGGTGTGGGTTTTCGATGGATAGCTTTTTCAATCTCTATCATAGGTTTGATAGATCTGAATCTTGTGTTTATGGGCGTGTATGGATCCCCCCAGCTTTGATTGCTTTTCACCTTTTCATATAATGAAAATTTTTTTATACCATTGACATTGATAGTTGTAAACAGATAGATAGTGTGCATTGATGGATAGCAATGGTAGTTAAGAGCATTCCTTTCCTAGGGCCAAGATGGTCTCTTTCTTCCTTCCCTTATTCCCGCTGCAGTTGATGGAGAAGCATTGAGCAAGGCAAGGAGTCGAGACAGTCTTAGCTACAATCTCTGCCCTTACCTGAGTATCTTCCTTATCGTCTGAAAACAGAATAGTCTTTTATCGAATCGTCTCTTTTCTTTGGAATAAGAGTGAAGGATAATGCGCGTCATCGTCTTCTGAGGAGAGATCTTTTATGAATACATTTCATCGCCTGGAATCAACAATTGAAGAACTTGACCTCAAAGAAACTTCCTCTGGTGAGATTGAAGTGTGCTTCAATTCATGTTTCCGCGTCAACTTCGTGCCCAACATTTCACCTATGTAACGTCGAGTGCTATCTTCCTTCTTCGATGAGAGATGAATCGCCGACTCTTCCCAAATCCGCGAGCGAGGCGAAGAAGCATATCGCTTTGAACGGACACCCTACTCTCTCTTCAACCTTTGAGCATATCTTTGACTTGGAGATTCCCGGTCTTCTGTCTTAGCCCTGACCCTGTTCAGAGAGACTCTTCAACAGCACCTTTTCGCACCCAGCATCGACGCTATGTTCCGAATGTCTGGTCATTGATAATCTTTCTCATAGATTAGTTTGCTGCCAACTAGATCTGATTGATCACAACTAACGGGTAGTACTATAGGGGTCTTACTCTCAGTAGTGAATGACAAACGAATGTGGAATGTCAAGCTGTGAAACTGAAATCATCAATCTTTTGCTTTTGCTATTCCGTGTAGCGGAGACTTTAGAGTCTAAATACCAAGCTGTGAGACTTCGTTCAGTGAGAATCCCAGTTTGAAAGACTTGGCAAGATTGGCTTCGTAGTGGTACCACAAATGCCTTGGATGAACAAGTCGAAACTTCTCTTTCTTTTTGGCTATACCTCCTGTAAATCAAAACACGAGTTTAGGGCACCCTAACGGTGGGACACGACATGGAGATTCAATAATCTTTCTCTCTTTTACCTCTTTCCCTCATTACTGGAGCGAGTGTTCGGGCAGGTGGAGTGATGGCAGGATTCTTTTATCATAGACCGTAACCGTCATGGATTCTCCTTCTGGTAAAGACAGAGAAGCTGCGAGACTGGTAGAAAGATAGGGGATAGGTTTGAAATTGGCTTTCTAGTTCGATTTCTAGGAAGCGAAGCAACTAGTTTACGGAGAAAACCGAGACTCGAAAGGTTGAAACCGTTAGGACATAACAGTTAGGAAGTGACATAACAGAGATGAAGTTATGAAAGAAGATAGTGATAATAGCTCCTATTCAAACTAGGCTGCTCAGCGGAGGGGCTCGAAGCTTCGGCTGCGCCTCCCCTCTCGGGCCGTGAGTAGTACTAATGATTGATTGAGGACCCGGGGAATAGAGGGCCGTGGTAGTGGTAATTATTTGATCTATTAATACAAATACAAAGGGAATAGGCTCTGGGACTGCTGTGCTTTAGCCCAGATTACGTAATTGAGTATAGAAATCGAAAGGAAAGGAGAAGGGGAATTCATCTTGTTGTTGCGCCTTCCGTCTGCTGATCAATCCAGGGAAGATAGAAGGAAGACCTTTTTATTTTGAAATCCTAGAACGAACTGCTTACGCTGAGATAGGGCTTGAGGAGAGCGCTGGAACGATAGGTAGACTCGGGCAAGCCCCATCACCTAAAACTAGGGATGAAAGCCCGGGCATAGATCGGAATTCCTGAGAAATGAGAGAAAAGTACCAAAACACCGTTGGCATGTTTTTGATTTCCCGTCCAATTGGCTTGTTAAAACCCGGCGTAGTGCGGAAAAAGAGTAATTACCGACCTCCTCGTGCCATCCCCAGTCGTCCAGTCAAAATAGTTTATTTAGGAGTCCCGGGCTAGCAAGTAGGAGTAGGAGGCCAAATGTTTATTGCCAGTATCCATCCCAATGCTTTCGTCTCCGGTAAAGATCGAGTAAAGCTGAGCTTTCCATAGGTAATGAATGGGCTAGTCAGCCAATTCCGATCTTTTGATTTCCTGCCGAGTAGGTTGTCGTCAATGGTTGAGAAATCCGCTGAATTTGTCGTCTTTCTTTTTTTCCTCTCCTTCCTTTTATTTGTTGGGTGAATGCTGGATAATTTTCCAAGTTCGGGAAATTCCTTTTCCAGAGGCCTCTCTCTTTTGTTCTTTTGCGCGCCAAGCCGGTCAATGTATAGGGTACCGGACCGCTAAGGGAGTCTTCACTTCCAATTCTTAAGACTCAAGATGCAACTTACGGCCGTCTGCTATAGGGGTTCGAGCTGGTACAGAATACCCATCCTTAGAGCTTGATGCTGGCAAACCTTACCCTCTTTTAAGGTTGCCGCTTAATTGGCTGATGATGGGGAAGAGTCTTCTCCCACAATGTATGTTGGCAGGTCGGCTTCCGGAGTTTGAATCTCAAGCTAGGGATCACCAGTTCCTTTAGCAGAAGTTCCTCTTCATGGAGATGAAATAGCAATCGTTACAGATAGAGTTGGTTTGAGATGCTTTAATAGCAATTGGCAGCCTAGCCTGGAGTGCGCTCTTTTGCGCTTTCGGCCGATCTAAAAAGTGGAAGATGGAATCGGGCATGTAAGACAGATAGATTAGGCTCACAGGCCTAAGAGAGGCAACTTCTTCCATTGATCCGAACTCACCAAACCCTATTTCTCCGGAACTGATACACTGAAGGATCAGTACAGTCAGGCTGAGTCGCTTGATGAGCTCCTGAAGTGAAGTAGAAAAGAAAGATAATAGCTGGCAGTGCACCTTTGCCTTCGGTCAGCATACTCCAAGGTGAGTAACAAATAGTCATTCCCAACCTCCATTGTTCTAGCTTTTTTTCCTATAGCTCTAGTACCAGACTGGTTTTCTAATTACGTAGAAAGTCTCTGTCTCGTCTTTCTTGCTCTTCGCCAACCCCCTTTCCTTCTTACCAAGCTTAGAATGATCATTTCTTCGATATTGAATACCTTATTGACTTTGAGACTACTACTAGCAACGAAGCTCAACCTGACTCGACCAGTCTACAACTTCGAAAGCAGGGGAGCGGAGATCTTTCTTTCAATCATTCCGAAGTCGAAGGGGGGTAAGATCCTTGCCGAATCGAAGTTATTCATTTCATTCGCTACTGGAGCCCCTACTATTACTATGAAAGACGAAAACAGGGTTGAATCGAATACGGAAAGGTCATGGGGCGTCAACCCATAGGCACCGGACTGAGGTATGAAACTCGCTTCGGGCTCAAGCTTAGATAGAAGAGTCCAATGAGTCCACTAGTCCATCAATGGAAATTCGATAGAAAGCTCAAGCTGAGAAAGTCACAATCCATTGAATAAGATCGGCTCAAGGTGAGAGCTCAAAAAAGAAAGAAAAGAAGTCGCTCACCTCAGCCTGAAACAACTAATAGATAGAGTTGGAGTTCAAGGTCAAGGTTGATTGATGAGTTCAGTGGACAGAACGATCGATGTGAGGCCTAGGTCAAGGCAGGAAGTTAAAGTGTGACTTCCCCCGTAGTTGGGAGCGGGGGCGTCCGATTCGACAATGAACACTAAATGAAACAGGCAAATCAAAGAAGTTTCTCACCCGCCTACGATTGATTGGAGACTTATTCAGTAGGTCCTTCTTCCCGGAATTCCAGGGCGTCTTGCTTAGATCGCATTTTCTTTCCCTTACTCCTGAATAGTGAAAGATTGAGCCTCCTTCGGACCCTCACCTCAATAGTGATCTTACTAGCCCACGGAACTAATCATATCAGAGTAAGCTTTTTACCTCAAAAGAGAGTAATGCTTATAGGAGGTCTATCTCCCTTCTGTCATGCCCTTCCCTTTTCGCACTGACTGCCCTTTCCTTGCTGCTCGCGCTAAAGCAATTGTAGAAAGTAGGATAAGAATGCCGACGGCATTCCATGTGTGGAACTTTCGGAATAGAATAGGCTCAATGACTTTGCCTGCTTTCTTGCTTGCCCCGCTCCCCTTAGAAGCGTTGGTTGAACCGCTGGACTCTATCTCCGTTGATTACTATTGGATTGAGCTATAGAAGCTATTTGACCTACGTGAACACTTCAGCTAGAAAGACTGTATTGATAATTCAATACATTCTATTGACAAAGACAGGAAAGACATGCTTTAATATTCGAAATAATAATAAACGTTCGTTCCCATCCTGATGCATTCTACGCCTGATCTCTCGATCATTGCTACCAATAGATGATGACGTAAGACAAAGCCTTGAACCGGCCGTCATGGGAAACTTGGTAGCTTTGCCCTCTCACAGAGCCATCGGTATCCCTGATAGAAAGAATCAAACGTCGAATGGTCCGAATGAATGCTACATCAGGAGCCTTTTTGACTTCACTCCCGGTGACCTGCCGTCGTAACAGCACTGTGGGCGGAAGTGACTATGTGATCACGGTTTCCGACACAGCATTCATCCAGAAAAGCCCATTGGCTTTTCGAGTAGAGAAAGGTGGAAAAGATTTTTTAGGAGGGTAATCGAAAAAACGTGTATATTATATGTAAACGTAAATACCTGGTCGATACCATATCTCAAAACAGGAGAAGCAGTTCCTCTACAACACCGAATCCGACAGTAGAAGAAAGAAGAGTCCCGTTCAACCTCCTTCCAAGATTTGATGATTCTATACCAGCTTACCAAACTGACAATTTCTCGTTCTATTGGATCGTTGTGAGTCCCCTCTTCCTTAACGTCGAGCTCTACTTCGTCCCGTTGACTGAGATTGGTTCACTCCGTCCTGCCTTGACTGCTTCTTCTGCCTTGAACACTGACTCCTATTCATCTAAAATATTCTATCAACACTGGCTCGTGAGCAACGACGATCAAAGAAGAGAAGGAAATGCCCGACTTCAGTCAAAGACAGGTAAGGGGATAAGAAGATCAGTCTTTCTCCTCTGCAAAGCTATCGAAGAAGAGGAATAGAAGGGTTCATAATAAGCTAATAAGCTTTCGCCCGGGAACAACCTTATCTGCTTCGTCGAAGTCAAAAGGAGATCTTTTTGTATCGGTATGCCATTACTGCTTGAATGAATACCTTAACTTCGGTTAGCTTTGCTTGACTAATCGATGGAAAACCTATCTTTATACTCTTTCTTTCTCGCCTGAAGGCACAGGCAGGCCTATGATCGATCTATGTGAACTACTCGATATCTTGACGGAATCACTACTAAGAAAAATTCTATAGGAGAAAGGGAATTGTTTCCTTTACTTCTTTATGCCAACCCCTATCTGAAAAGCCCTATCTGACCTTGAAACCTAGCGCACAACGTTGAGTTCTATTCGAAGTGGATCACTGGCTGGAGCGGAGAGAGGAGGATGGAATGAGTGAAATGAAATGAAACGAATAGCATGGAAGATCAACTGTGCGAAAGAAAAGCAACCTGAAGCTAGCATCCCGTGCCTACGGTTGCCCCTGCTTGAAACCGGCCTTAAGTGAGTAACTTTTCGTTCTATTCTCATGTCTTTGACCGATGGGATGGTACAACCGCCTCAAACAAGTGATCAAATGAGAAACTAAGCTTAAGCTTACAACCTAGCCTGAGATTCGATCTTTCTCATTCACTGCCGTCACCTTCCCTATTTCAATTTTCATGTAGGGGCAGGAAGAATGATCATTGAATTGTCGTACCTGAGGGACACTTAATTGGCTCACCGGCTTTCTTCCTGAACTGACTTTCAAAAGTGAAGACTTACCGATCACTCCATCTGAACTAAGGTTATCCAGGTATCGGCCCTAAGAACATGTGCTAAAGCACCTTTCCGGCGATAAATCCGCTGAATAAGCTTGTGGGGGAGACTCAGCTGCTAGCTCAGATCTTCTTGTTTCGGCTTTCTTGCTTGTTAATGGGTGGGCCAAAGCTCAACGCGTTAGCGAGAAAACTACCTATTTCAAGGTAGGACCCAGACCTTCAGATCCTTCGCCATAGAATAAATCTATCGGTCTGAAAGCGCGTAAATAGCTTATGAGAGAATCCAGCTACTTAGGGTCTTCTCTTGAAGAGGTGTTTTACGCACTTGAATCTCTATCAATAACAATAGGAATAAAAACCTGATTAGAATCGTTAGGAAGTGCACTTATTTTCTTGTTTTAGGGCGGGGAAGTCTATGCTGCGACACAACTAAAGCGGAAGACCTCCGGTTGTAACAGAAGCGAAAAGAGGAATTGGTTCGTTTGGTAGACCTGGTCCAAGCCTGGTAATAGACCCAAACTCCGAAAAAGAAAGGGTCAATGGATCAGTTTATCACTTCGGCCTGCCTTATTCCTTTGAGGATAGGCATCGGGGCTAGAAGACTGTGATACAAAACCACTCAGCGAGGCAGAATCTGCAAAGGGTCGCATTGTTTTTGTGTTTGTATAGTAATCCAGTTCGGCCTTCGGACGGGATGATGGGTAGAAATCCGCCTGGTTTCGAATGGGAGAGCAAAAGAGGCGAATCTCAATGACCAGACGAATCCGCAGCAAGGGCATCTGCCAATTCTCTTACGCCAGTGATTGTAGAAAAAAGTGAAACGGGCTTAGAGGCTGCGTCAGACCTTTCAACCTCTATTTGACACCTATTAGGTTGAGTAGTAAGTTATTATATACTGAGTTCTTTCAAATCCGATTTCTAATTGGTACGAGGGGAAAAGGGTCACCTTCAAGTTGAGAAGCTTTTACCGAATTGCTTTTCAAGTTGCTAACTCGGATGTTGTATCCTAGTTGCTCCCTATGGTTTAAGTCCTAGAAAGTATAAAATGAAAGCTTATACAGGAAGAGAAAAATGATCGGATTCTTTTGTCGGCACAGCCTCTTTTCTAGGATAAAGCTTTGGAGGAACAAGATTGAGGTTAGGAAGATGGGGTCAAATTCCTCGTAGTGAATGAGGGTCCGAAGGACTTTATATACGAAAAAACATTCAATTACGACCCGGACGAAAGAAGGTTAGCGACTTTACCTCATCTTTGGATTCTATCGTCGAGCCAGGGCTCGCAGATCGAGATCTTCCAATCCTTGATCTAGTACCAAATTGAGGGGTTGATGAGATGGACTCGTAATGTACAACCGAGACTGGAGAATGAAGTTCGTAACGGAATCAAAGCAAAAGTGGTACAACTCGATTCGATGACCCCCTAACCGTTTCTTTTGGGACTCTTACTACTCTAGTATACCTTAAAGCTAGCTCGGGCATTCGTTCGAATCCGTAACTGGACTTATTCCGTGGGCGGGGTCGTAGTTTCTTCCTATAGGCTAGCCCGTGACTCCCTTTGTTCCGTCATTTCGGGCAGGAGATTGTGACCCAGGGACCTAAGCCGAAGAAGTCAGCCCAACCAGATCAAGTGGTAGAGGCGGGATATTCAAAAGAAAGGGTTTGGTATTACGGCCCTACTTCCTTAGAAAGCCGGTCAGCTTGCTTCTTTTTTACCCGTATTTGAGTGACGTTTAACCCGGCCGATTGGCCATCTCCGGTAGTTTATGTTCCTGCGCTTCGGAAAGAGCTTCTGGGCCAGAAGAAGACCCCGAATCAGGGCTAGCAGCTTCCCTTTCCCCGCTTTCCGGTGATCCTGTCCCGCTAAACACAAATATCTCTACCCTTCTTCTGGCATCTCGCATTCATTGTAGTCAATTTGAATATCCTGGGTAAAATCCTGCGTAAGCCTGAATAGCTCTCCTATGTACACATCCCCAGTGACATCCTCAAGTCAACGAGTTAGGAGCTCGGGTAGGAAGGGAATAGAAGAAGCTGCAATTGCTCCTGTTGAATGAGTTTCAGTTGGAAGAGGGGGCATTAGCAGTTTAGGAATCGATGACGCTGCTTCTCCTAGAGATGGAGATGCGGCATAACCGTATGAACCGTACTCGTCTGCTTCTTCTTCCTCGAGTGCTTTAGTAGGGACATATGGAAAGGGCCTAACTGCTGTTTTAGTGAAAAAGTGTCCATCTGCTTTCTGCTTCACTTCAAAAGAATGACGTAGGTAGACTAACTAGAAGTAGTAGGAGTTCCCGTCGAGAGGAAAATTATTCATTTAGGAAAGATCCGATACCAAGCAAGCTAGCTGTTGGTGCTATAGTCAGTCCGTGGTCAGCATACTGAGAGTCGTCTTCTTGCTGTTGTTGAATGTGAAGTTGTGATCAGCTTAGCAGTAAAGAGCTTAAGTTTAGCGAAAGTCGTATTCGGATTCTGCTTGAGCGGCCTTCTCTCTCTGAGTTAGGGCAAAGGTAGTTCTTCACTCTGAATAATGTCCTTTTATGTTCCTATTCAATTCTTCCTATCCTAAGGCAAGGAAAGAAAGCTCTTAGCGCACGAAGCAAGCAGCGAAGGAACGGCTTCTTTTCTTTCAATACTAGCTACTAGTGAACACTCTTCTTGTTCACCTTTCAGGCATAGTTTCAATCATGTAAGTTAGTTAGCCTTAGCCTCTCTGTTCTCCTTTCTTTACAGAAGCGGATTAGAAAGCGCATTAAAAGCTTCTTAAACAAAGCGTAAACGCACAATCAAAGGAAGGCTTCAAAGAAAGCACCTTTCCCGTACCGCTAGCTTCTCACGCGGAAGTTCGATTTGCTTTTCTTTGGGATTTCAAGCAGGAGTATCTTAAACCGCTAGCATTCGTTCAAGGTCGGGGCCGTGAGCCAGAGCAAACAAAGAACCCCCTCTGTAGGTTGAAGCTGGGGAAATCGCTTAAAGCGCTACTAGTCTTTCGATCGGCCATCCGTTAACTCTTTCACCAGGACTACTTTGAAGTTGACCGCGGGTCACCTTTCAGATCTATATCAGAAGGGCTAAGCTTTTTGCTTTCTTCCCATCCAAACCTCTTCCCTCTCCTTTCAGTCGAGCTATTTCATAACCTACGGTCGAGCTATTTCATAACCTTTCAGATGTTACAGGTCGGGACCTCAAGCCAAGAAAACTATGACTTTCAGCGCGTCTATCCTTTAACGCTGGGAAAGCTAACCCCTCTTCCGCTCGAAACACTTTCAACTCTTGAGATCTTCCCCGCTCTACTTGAAATCGGTATCTGACTTAACGCGCTGGACAGCAAGAAACTCTCGAACTCTTGAAGCTAGTTGCCTACGATGATCTCCTGAGAGGACTGAAAGTGGTAGTCTTTCCCTTTCAAGGTCGGAATCGCAAGCCAGCGCAGAAACACTTCTTTCCGCCGGTTACCTTGGAATTGATATCTGCTGACTGAAACCGCTAGCAAGCCAGGAAACTAGGACTGAAACCGCCGGTTCGCAAGCAGGGAATCTTACCCTTTCAAGGTCGTAAGACAGTGTATTATCCGAACCTTGCCTAACCTATGAAGTCAGAACCTTCCCTCATAAAGGGATCAATCGAAGAATTCATGCCTATCCTCTGGACTAACCCGTCAGAACCTTCCCGGGGTCATCAAGGCATACCTTTCAAGAGACCTATCTCCTTACCTCCTGAATCCTCGTAAAGACGTTTTGTGGATAGTTCTGAAGTCGTCCAATTCCCCAGCTTGTGCTTGCGGAAAGACCAAAAAAGAATTGGTATCTGAGCTTTCAATAGAAGTTGAAACCGCCCCTTCTAATGGATGACCAACCCGTTTTAACTTCCCTCTCCCAAAAGGTCGAGTACTAGCGCGCTTCCCTGTGCCACGAAACCCAGGAACGGCTACTTCTTGTTATGCTTTTGACCTTCTCGGAAAACTACTAGTTAAGGCTAGCATTCTTCCCTCTCACATGAAACTTAAGAACTCGAGAGAGGACTGACAGCCCTAGACGATTGAACGAGTGAAACAGCGGGGAAGGAAGTTGAGCTAGTGTTTACGGTCCCGAAAGGGGAGGCAATCCAACAAACTCATGAAAGTCTTCCCTCTCACTTCTGGTTATACGCTGTGCCCGTTTCTGAATCTTGGGAACGATAGTAATTCATTCCAGGTAGGGCTATAGCTTCACGCGCGGGAACCCGATTCTAGTGATCGTAAATCCTCTCCCGATGGTCGAGCTCAACTACGTTCCCTTAAAGAAGACGAGTTATCCAGAGATGTTTAACTCTTACACGGAAAGAGAACTCATCATCCATCACGTCAGAACCTTCCCGCATCTCCCTCATCTATTCATGCCTCTCCTGGGGATAGATAAATGGGATTCACCCACACATCAAAGGAACTATCAAACTATCAACCTCTTCCTGGAACAATCCAAGCATTTATGCCTCTCGTCGGGACTAGCCCATGACGTATTCACCTGACCCCATCAACCTCACCTTGAAGTTTAGTTTGACCTCCGCTCTTCCCGTTCGTTGGTCTTTCCGGAAGGTCGGCGGAACCGAAAGCAGGCCAAGAAAACACTTTCGCTAGGCCAGGATTCAATTAATCCCTCTTCCCGTTGGTTGAGCTATTTCATCCCTCGACGACGAATCTAGTGTGAGGGACCGGAACTGCTAGGTGAGCTAATCGACCAAACACTTCCCCAGAGTTAATAACATCTCTTTCATTTCATCGAAAAACACGCTGTTATAGCAGCTTTTTTACTTATAGGAAAACTACTCTTTCAAGGTCTGAACAGCATGAAAAGAAAACTCATGAAGTTGAGTTAGACCTCCGCTGCTCTCCTTGTTGCGTGGTGAAAGACGATCCGCTCACCTTCCCGCAAGCTCTACTACTCCGTTTCCCTGAAATCGATGATAATCTGACTTCCCCTACGAGCGCTAGCAGATGGACGGCCGCTAGCACCTATCCTTTCAATCCGACTTCCATCCCCTGTGATAGATTCATCTCCCGCGGGTTGAGTTCTATGTAGTGCCCGTTAAAGACTCCTGTAGCGATAGTTTATTAACCCCAGATAGGGGTTAGCTCCAAGCGCTGGAAACTACTGTAAAGACGAGTTATCTGATCTTGAAAGAGTTAGATTTCCTGGCAGTTCCGATCCCAATCCCTATGGTCTACTTCAATCATCCCCTTCTCCCGTCGGTCGAGTTTAACTGCGTTCCCTTCGGACCTCATCTTTTCTTTCGAGTTCCGCCGCTGGCTGGTTCTTCCCTCGTGCTTGTTTCAGGAAGCACTTCTCGTAACCTTTCATTCGCGAATCCTCGTATTGGTAGGGGTTTTAGTTGTCTTGAAACGATAGTTCAGAACTCAAGAAAGTAAACCCAGCTTCACGCGCAGGAACCCGATTCTAGCGATCTCCAGTCCTCTCCCGGTGGTCGAGTCACTACGTACCTCTCCTTTCAGTCGAGTCATTTTCCGAGGTAACAATAGAAGGAATACCCTCTGAAAGGGAAAAGAGAAGGACTCATCCCGTCAACTCCTGGCCCTCACCCCGAAAAGGAACAATCTCATCATAAAACAAAGGGAAAATGATGAAGATCGTGATCTTGGTCTTCTCTTGAATTCTTACTATCTATTTTATTATTTTAATCCCCATCCCTATACCAATGGGATTCATAACCTACGGTAGCATCATTCCCTGACGCGCTGGGCTAATAGATTAGTGTTGGGCGGGACGATCCACATCTTTCCGACAATGGGTGACGTTTTGCTTGAAATCGTAGTATGCCTGTGATGAGCTTGAAACTGACCTTTCAGAGAAGTCCTCATCAGGAATTCCCATTCTCGGAGGAAACTTCTCTTTCCCGTCCATCCCTAGGTCGGAACCGTACATCAAAGAAACCTCTTTATCAGACCTTTTTCACCGCCCTTCTTTATAGGAGGGAACCGCTAGCATAGCATCAAAAAGGACTAGCACGCCTTGAAAGCGTTAGTTGCTTGAAGCGCTAGGGGAGTGAAAGACCGTAGGGAGAGGAGGTAGAGCTCGACTGAAAGGAGAGGGTCTTGCTTAGAATTAGCTGAGTCATAAATTCCTTCCATTCTATTTAGCAAGCTAAATTAAATAGAGTTCAGAGTCTGAGTTCGGAGTGGAGTTCAGGTATGGGACAGAGCTTTTTTCAGGGTACCCGCGAAAAGTAACCTTTCTTTCCTCTATAGATTGAGTTAAGTTCAACTTAGTAAACAAGCAACGGCTGACGAGGATAGAGTCCTCCCATGACTGGAACTGGCTCAAGGCAAGGGACAATTGCTCACTTAACTTATAGGGGACTGATCATTCATTTGTTCCGCTCTATAATATAGATTTAAGGAAAGGAGACATTCGAGACCTTAGCTGTAGCTTGCTACTTCTATTTCATCCTCTCTCTTAGCACGCCTACTATGTCGGTCCTATGAAAGAGTTAAGGAAAAGCTTTTTATCCGAGAAGGAGCGAAGCGTGACAACGAGAGGAGCGAAAGCCAAAAGATAAGGAGAGGAGCGTGCCGTGTGAACGCGCTCCATCTTTTGTAGCGTAGGGTAGTCTAAATCGAGTCCTTCTATATGCTTTTTTAGTCAAGTTTACTCACCAATCTCAGCCCTAGTTTTTTAGTTAGTAGAACATAGGCCTACGCCTAGGTGGTAGGTTCGAGTCCTGAGTCACTCACGGTCATTAGTCTGGTTAGCTCTTCCTGATAGCAACAAAAGGGTGACGGTATGAAAGGGATTCGGGGCGAGTCCTCTCTTTGGCCTCCTGCTCAACTAGACAATCTTCAGCTTCTACTTTTTTCACCTTAGGGGACGTCCATACTCTTTGGTTTAGTTTAGTCAATGCGCTTTATCGGGCATACAATGCTTTTCCCTAGTCTTCTTCTCCCGCAAGTCAAGGAGAAAGACAAGTCCGACGGCAAGGGGTGTTGTCTGGTATAGAACCAGAACTTGGGCTGAGGGAGTTTCCAGTAGCTGGAACTTGATTTCCTGGTTGTAGGGTCTATAAACCCATAGAGGGGTGGCTGGCTGAGTAGTTAATCAAATCCCTTTCCGGGTGGTGGATGGGAGTGGCAATTGTCAGGGGGAGAGAAGGATGGTAGAACACCAACAAGCCCTTGACCCGCTGGTAGGTAGGGTGTAGCTTGAATTTACCACATAGTCCACAAGGGACTCATCACTGATGGAAGGGGAATTTGGATTTCGTTGGGTTGTCAGAGATTGATTCTTTATACTCTTCTTCCCGCCTTTGGGCTTCAAAGTTCCCAGAGCTTTAAGCTTTTCCAAAGCTTTAAGGACTTGTTTGCTTCCGTGCGGTTTAGAAGAGAGGGAGGCAATGCAACTGATTCCGCCTTGGGAAGCAGAAATAGAAGAGAATTTTTCCCTTTTTAATTGGCACGTATCTGGTTCCCATTGGGGGTGTTTTCCTCATTCAAAGATTGGAGGACCTCAAAGCGGGATCCGGTTCCAGCTGGCACGCTTGCTGGATAGCCGAAGACAGATTGACTTTTGGCATTATTGGACTTGAAATTTGGTCTTGCTGAGGAATGGCGGCAAGGCCATTCTTGGACGTACGTTGAATATCCACTTTGCTTACTTGTCTTGTACTAGTAGCCTTTATCCCCCTCCAGGTCTCAGCGATTTTGTTTTAGCTTATTTGGGGCGAGCATTCAGGGCCCATATATTCGGATCCACCTCTTTGACCCGGGTTCTTTCACTCCTTCTCCAGGCAATTTTTCTCATCCGTACTGTAGGCCACTGGATCATCGCCCTTTGCTTGGCGGTAGCTTTCTTCTTTTTCTTTTCTTTACTAAAGTTTCGAAAACGGAAAGAACGTAGGATAGGATAAGTGAGGATACGGGATGAATGCTCTTCGATGCTAGCTAGGTGTGGACGGAAACTTCCCTTAAAAGACAAGGGGTGGGGAATCCTGCGCCTTAATCTAATCGGGTAAATCACTCTATTAGGAGAAAGCAATTGATAAGGGAGCTTACGAAAAGGGCTATCAAACGGCTCAACGAAGAAATTGGCTTCGGTTCCCTACTGTCTAATCTCAACGGTCTCTCAGCTGACTTCCAAAGAATCGATGGTCCCTCCAATTACTGTTGGTTTGTTCGTATCACTCATCGGCCCCGCTTAGGTCCCTCTCTAACAATCTCTATCGAGATCGCGACAGACTCTGATCGCTAATCCATTCCCGGTTCCAACTCCGGTGTAACTCATCTTTAAATTGCGTGATATAAGATCCGGGGACAACTTCGTATATAACCAGGCTGGGAACTTTTTGTCTCAGACCTGACTTCCCGATCTCCCTTCTGAGATCGGACACTCAAATAGACTATATCAGAGAAAGCGCTAATCTCGCTTTTGAGATGGACTTCTTCTTGCTCCCAGCTTTCCCGATTAGATCAGGTTTCCTGAAACTGAAGCCCACTGCTTGCTTTGTTCTAAGCTTAGCTGGAAATCGAAGAGAAACAGAGTGAAATAGGCTTTGTTTGGGTTTGCTCCTTGGCTAAGAGCCCATGTAGCTTCTTCGGGTTGGTATTCTTTGTACTGGTAGTGAACCATTATTTCGAATGAGGCTCGATGTTAATTTATTGAATTAAATAACGCCTTTTCATTTCTTTGCTGGCTGCTATAATTCCATCTTGTCAGTACTCTTTCTTTGTTGGTAAGGGCGAACTAAAGACGCTTTTACTAGCAGAACTCCATAAATCGATGATTACCTTCTTAAGGACCGATCCCCTTAGAGTTGGGAGCTTCTAGCAGCAGTGGGATCAGTGTGGGACTAGCTGCCAAGCCAGCAGTGAGATAGGGGATTGCAAGCAAGACATGAGTAAAAAACACCTCTCCTACGTGCTGAATGAACGAATGATTGCCCAAAGGCGGATTCTCTGCACTATCATAAAAGATCGGGGGGTTTCCGCTGACTGGAAAGACGGTAGACAGACTGTTGCCCCTTCACTCATATCTGTGTCCCATCGGCGAAGGTTTAGAAAGACTAAGGGTGAGTCTTTAGGCGAGGGTAATTCGAACATTTTCTCTCTCGATTTCGGGAGTCGAGAAGAAAGAAATGCTTTATCGGCCCGACAATCTCATATTCATATAGAAAGGATAGGCTTTCGAGGTAATGAAATTGGCTCAAGGGCATCATCAGAGAAAGACTTTAGATTTGTTTGCATTTCTATAGGTTTCACAGCTGGATGTCCATATTCTACAGTAAAGCTGATCAAGAATTTAATGCTTCGTCTGGACTGAGTTGGGACTTAACATTGGTGAATCAATCTTATGAATGGGTGGAGAGTGCTATTGTTTTCCGACCTGAGTTGAGAACCTGGCAATCGTATATACTATAAGAGATAGTCTACTGGAGGCAGGGGTTAATCCATATAATGGCTTGACTTTGGAACATGTGTTAGGCACCTGGTTCGTAATTTGATAGTGCCGGTAGAAGGCATAATGCAGCGGATCTACTGAGCAATGCAAAACCTTCAAACATAAAGGTTTCTGTTCCTGCAAGTGTGGAGAGGTTTCTACTTGCTACTTCCTCTTCCTCTGCAGTAGATAACTCAAAATTAGAAGCAATTGGAGTGGTGTACCGTGATGCTTTTGGTCACTATCATCACACAATGGTGCGTGATAATGGAGGAGAGGTTAGACTTTCATCCGGTGCAATGGGGAGTCCTCAGCTTCTGCTATTGAGTGGTATTGGTTGACGGCCATACCTTGATGAATGAGGCATTTCCGTTGCCCTGCACTTGCCATATGTGGGTCAATTCCTCTATGACAACCCAAGAAATGGTCTAACCCTTCTTCCTCCAAAGCCTGACGAGCATTGGCTTATTCAGGTGGTGGGTATAACTGAATCAGGGTCGTACCTTTTTCCTCCCCTGCCCACTCGCACTTCATTAGACAACCATCTTCTCCTTTATACCTCACTGTGGCCACTATAATGGAAAAGATATATGATTTGTAGGACCTACATTGCCCATTGATCAATCTTTTGATATGCTAATGAGTGATTGATTTCTGCCGCCGGACAGTGAGCACCATTTGGCATTACCACAGGGGCTGCCTTGTGGATAAAGTTTCCGACAGTGACCTCCGGGTGATCGGTATTAATGCCCTCCGAGAAAAAGATGGCTCAATATTCACTTTGTCTCCAGGAACCAATCCCCAGGCTACTCTGATGATGCTTGGCGGGTGAGTTGTTGCAGTAAATTTTATTCATAGTTATTTTGTGTATCCCTTTTTTTTTCATTTGTGTTCTCTATGTCCGGCTTCTCAAAGCTAATACATTCTGCACCTGCCATGATAAAATTACTACGATTACATAATAGTTGGAGGTGGCACGGCTGGGTGTCCATTAGCAGAAACGATGAACTGAACCTTATTGGCTTCTTGCCCACCCTCTTGCAGGTGGATACATTTGACTCCCCAGCACAAGCATTTACTTCAGAAGATGGTGTGCCTAATACTCGTGGCCGTATCCTTGGAGGAAGCAGCACCATAAAGCAGATCAGGATTTCTATGTCAAATCCGAGATCAATTAGGATTTCTGACTGGTTACAGAATCCGTCTTTTGGGTGGTGTAGAGAAAGCAGACTGCCTGTGATTTGCTTTCCGTGTATGAGTAGGATGGCTAAGCTGGGCATCTTCCCTATGCCCGAGTGAAGTATGTTCGTTGTAGTATGTTCGAAGTTCAACGCCTTTGAATGCCGTCTTTTGGATGGGCTGTACGGTAGTAGTTTATCTTATCTGCTTATCCGGTGCCTTCCTGTTGACTTTTGACCCTGCGGATAGAGTTTCAAAGCTTTCTTTTGACGCTGCCTTGTCTTAGCTATCCCTTATTGGTAATCCGATTGGTCTTCTTTCCGCTCCTGACGTGAAGGCGATCCCTAAAGACGAAGCCTTTCTCCGCCTATCCCATTCAAAGGGCTAGTAGGATGTTGGAAAAGCGGTCTACCTCACTCGTTGGCCTACCTGCCCGCACACTCTCACTTATCTGTAATCGGTTAATCGTATTCCCCTGTAAGCTAGCCTGTAAGATCCTTTGGAGAGCTAACTCCGGAAGTTCTTCCATCCCCCTTGCCGACTTTGAACCGTAAATAAAAAGGTAGCGCAGCTTGCTTTACCAGCTGATCTTTCTTCCTTCCCTCTGGCATTTCTTCCCATAGCTTTTCCTTCACTCGCCTACGGCTGAGCTTGAACCAGAGACGATGGCTTCTCTTACCCCTTATTCATCCCTTTACTACTTTGAAAGATGAATTCCGAAATCTCCTTGGTCCTACTAGTGAGCGCATCCTGAATAGGTAAGTATTTCCTGTGGTCGGGGATCACCAAATCTTCGTCTGTTGGCCAGTCGGAAACAAGATCAGCAGTTCCACTGGTTGCTGATCCCTCAGGTAGTGGACATACGAAAATGGAGGTAGATTAATTGGGGGGAGGAAGACGGAGGGTTGAAGTGAAAATCTCTTCCCTATGACCAGATGTCAAAGAAAGAAGATTATGCTTGGTGTCTGCAATTGCTCTCAAGGAGCTGCGCGTCCTCGGCCTTCTTTGATGTTGAATTAGACATTCGTCTTAGTAAAGACTTTCACCTGAGAGAAGGAATTGAGATCCCCTGTGCTGTTTATGTTGCAATCCAAAAAAGGCATTGAAATCCAATTCTTGGTTCGTATTAGGGGTTTTGATTGAGGCGATACGATTGGGAATTCTCCTTGAAGAAGTTTTGACTAGGTTTTTTAGTTGACGCTGATGGTTTAGCCACGTGGTCCTCTTGCGACGCCTGTTGGGAGGTAGCATCAATGGTCCGAAAGGCCTTTGTTCCGACCCTGAAGGGATTGAGCTGCGCATCCGTTTTCTTGCCCTCCCGCCGGTGAGTGTTCTCCATAAGTAGTCTGATTTTGCTATAGTTACCTTGGATGGTCTGATGTTTTGTCTCCACTTGCAAACAGTTCTCTAATGCCCTATTTCCCCCAGGGACCATTACATTGCTCCAGTCCCAAAAGAAATGAAACTTTCTGCTCGTCTATCTTATAACTGACATCCCCAGGACTTTGACAATCAGGGCTCTACGCAAGGGCTTCCATAAACTTATGCACTCCTCTTTGGTGATAGTGACCCTAGGCCATGGACCTTTCTTCTCAGAGTCCGCAGATGCTTCCGTCAGACTTGGCCTCCTTCATCTTCTTCATCATTCGAGCCAACATAGATCGGGCTTTCTCCTTACCAAGCGAGAAAACGGAAAGCGCGCCATAAAGCCTTCGAGCCTCCGCTTGCTCCGCGGTAAAGAGAAAACTCTTTCCCGGAACGAGCATACTGAGGCTATGACAGCCTCTTCTCTCTAGTCCCAATTTTCACCTAGTGAAAGAAGCTTGTATCTAATTTCCGAAAGCAAGTAAGTAATCTCTTTTTGCACTCCCTTCTTTATGATGACTATCCAAGGAGGGTCCTATAGCCCCCAATAACACTACTGATAGCGATGTCGCTCATCCCGGCTCTGCTTTGCCAATTCCAGTTCTGGTTCCCTGACGCTGGCCTTACTTCGGAAGTAGAGTTAAGCAGTTACCGGGGAATATAAGTCAGTAGTTTTCTTTGTTGACACGAAGTAAAGAGATTGTTGTATAATCCCTGCCTGCTAAATCAGTATATCCTGACTTGAGTTTCAAACCTTCAGAATGAGCCGCAAGAAAGTATAGTCTGGTACTTAGTAGTTTTGTTTGAATACAAGGACCGCTGTCTGTAGTAAGATTGATTGCTTTAGACTCTTTATCCTGCAGCTTCAACAGCGTTATACTTAGTTCAGATTCAAACCTCAAAGAGAGGTAGGCCAGTCAGTCTAAAAAGTCTTCATAGTTGGCTTATTTAGTTCTTACCAACCTGAGAAGTCTTATGCAAGGGAATCTCGGTAGTTACCGAAAGGAAGGAAATCAGTCTAACTATTGGTCTTTCAATCCCATCCTGTGAGAAGTTCGAAATCAGTCCTCTTTCGTTCCCCGTAAGCCTTCAAGTAATGGATCTGACTCATGTCTTTATTAAACATCTAGTCAAGGTCCCCGCCGTAAGCCTGCAAAGATGATTTTCTCCTTTTTAGCCGCTATAGGGCAGAAAGCCATTAAGAAGGCAGAGATAAAAACAACTGTAACTCACTAAAAACAATAAGGAGGAGTGGCCGCTAGGCCCATATCTCTAAGAATCCATTTCGTCACCCTATTAATCTCTTAATTAGCCCTCTAAGAGAAATTACGTAAAGCAGAGATGAAGCTACTTCGGACTAAGTTGTAGTTGAATCTATTCCTTATCGGCTAACTGATCTGTAGGTTCGGAAAGCCTCTGCTCGTCATGCTCTAAAGTCGTTTACCTGTTATTCTTAACCGGTAACTGCCAACAGAATCTATTCCCCTTTACCCTGGGATTCTATTCCCGGCTCAGCTCCATAGAACTCCCTGCCGGACTTCAGTATTTCGTTTGTCTTTGTTCCCGAGCCCTGAAATAGCCTAAGATGAAGTTGCAATTCCCGGGGATTCTATAGATTCAATTCCAATTCTCTGAATTGCCGCCTATTCCTCTAGCTATCTCAAATCCCATCCTGCGCTAGGAAAGGTAGTTTCAAGCATGGAATGAAGTTTCAACAGAATTCCTGATTGAGAGACTATGGATCAAAACCACCGTAACAAATAGGGGTGGGTCCGATGTTCCATTTTTTCCGGGGAAGAAATTGACCGGTGTAAGGAATCATATTCTCATCAAAGGTTTTCTGCCCTCGGTTTTGTAAGATATTCGTTGGGACTAGTAGATCTTCGGCCTAGGGTTATCCTTCTCTGGTCGGTATTGTATTCTAACTAAACTTCTTTCTTTGATTCCCCAGTAAATTCATCTACGTCTGATAGAGTTGTGGTACTTGGAGGAAGTCAATAAATAAATGAATTAGATCCCGGGATGAATGAAGGGACCCATAGGGATGGGGCACGAGAGAGGATGCTTTGAACTCTGTCTCCAGCAGGGCTGGTATTAGATCGAGGAAGCTAGCTAACCTATCCTACTGGCTTGCCTTTCATCCCGGGCTTGCAACAAGAAAAGATGAAGCTTTGCCTTCTCCGGCTGCTCAATCTTTTGTTCTTGCAGCCTTCTTATCTTCTTTCCTTGCCTAGCTTACAGATTCTGTAAGGGCACTAGAAAGAATAATCTCTGCATAATCTTCCTTTCGGAACTTCTCTGCTGGAATTGTAACTAAATAGAAGTCCTAATCTTCGAACTTTCAATCTTACAGCCTTTCCTCCCTTTGAATATGAATAGGCAGGAGGGGGAATTACATACTTCAAATCGGTAATCAATTCCGGAAAGAGGGAAGTCAAGTCAGACCAGCAAGCATTGGGAGATCAGAGGCATTTGAATATCATATGGGGCTTAGGAAGAGCCTACTGATAGCAGATGCAGGATTTGATTACAAAACTAGACTGTCTGTCTTTCCTACCGGATTAGATAGGGGATTTGGAAGAGAATCCCTGGGTCGGAAATAATGACGTTTGATTCTACGTAAAAGCCTGTAACTACTTCGACTGACTTACTTCCAGCTTCGGAATTAGACTTCTCTCTGGCTTCCGACTGAGGAAAGCTTGCTTACTTATTATATGTTCTATTTAGATGTTATATGAGATTTCTCATGCTATCTCTTCTTTCCCTAACAACTTCATGCCTACTTTATCATAATCATAGGAAGCTGGGTAATGCACAACAATAGAAATTAGATGCTTTGAAGCAAACTTCGTAGTTCTTTCCGGTTTCTGCCATCTGTTCTCTTAAGGCATAACAAGACTTAATTATAGGATTATCCGCAACAATATCAATCGTTGATGCTTGCAGGTCAATCACGGCTGTAAAAAGATTCTAACCTATCGCTTCATTCCTAAAGCAGTAAGTCTTCCAAGTCCTTACGGGCTAGTGAAGTGCCCAATGTTTTTGGTTGTTATTAGTTACGGTTGTTCGGATTTCTCTGTCACCGACAGTTCGAACTCTCCCCTCTTCCTTAAGGAAGACTGATGTGCCCGGACTAGTAGCTTTCCTACCAGATCAGAGGCTTTTAGAGCCTACTTCATTTGCTCAGTCAGACTGACGGTGGAAGATAAGGCTTTCGGCCGAGGGTCAACTATTTGTATTTGTTGTTTCAAGTTACGCTTGTTGTTTTCTATAGTACCTAATTCCGGAATTCTATAAATCCGGGTTAAAGAGGGGAAAGTCTTTACTTGATTCGAACTTACAACCTGGCCTTACAGATCCAACTTCTGGTAATTCTGTAACAGCTACATCAAATCCTAACAATCTTAGCGCCCTAGTAAACTATACCTTATACCTGGAAGCTATCCTGACTTACCTAGTGGCATTGAAGATAAGGCTTTCAACTTCCTGACTAGATCTCCTGTAACTCTAAATAGAAGAAGTTAAGTCCTAACCTAACTCCTCAAGCTATAAGTCTTCCCTCTTCCTTGCCTACAAGAGGTGAGGAATGAGGCTGATTTTGGCCTTCGTAATGCCCGGCAGAGAGCCTTGAAAAAGAAAGACTGAAAAACGGCTTTCCTAAGTCGGAAGATTACTGGCTTGCTGCCTTATCTCTTGAACAACATGCGAAAGAGTAATTCAATCAATCTCTTTACGTGTAACAGGAAAAGAGTATGAATCGGAAACTGCATTTCTTACTCCGGGAGAAGAGAGGGGACAAGTAAGAGAGGAGGCTTTCCACTTCCTACGAGATTTGAAAGAGAGGTCTTTGTCCCAACCTTTTAAGTCTTCAAGCAGTGTCTGTTTACGGCCGATTTCAGGGGGCCTCAGCGTACCAAACAGAAAGATTCATTAGGTTCAGGGGCTGAAAGGGACGGATTCCCCATTGGGTTCAGGTACGAGTACGGAAAGTATGAGTCCAAGTCCCAAAGAACGAGTTCAGCCACTTCCTTCGCTATTGATGGGACATCATCCACAGCGTCATCTTAAAAGAGTTAAGGAAATAGATCTTTGAATGAGTTCAGTACGACTCTCAATCTCAAGACGGATGAAGTACGGCTGCTCTGTCTGCACTAAGGGCTAGTATGTGTGCATGTGTAGGCCAGCCTTGTATGTATTAGTCTGTGTAGGCAAGTCTGTGTCAGTAGGCCTTTCAATGTGAGCCCGTAGACCAGTCGGACGTGTAACTACAACAATAGAAAGATATCTCCACTATGGGCATGTAAAAAGAGCGTCAAAGACATGAAGGAACCCTTGGAACACAAGCAATATCTCTCACAATCCCATAGATAATCAGGGGGAATAGCCCACCAAAGGGAAAAGGCAGAGAGGACGCTGTCTGAGTCTACAGCCATAGAAGAGGCTGGAACTGGTACGGCCTTGAACTAAATATCAATACTAATCCCCGGCTTCTTACTGAGACTGGTTTCTAGCTTCAGACTTATCTCCGGCTCCGGCTTCTTTCTCTTTACGAACCGATACCGGGAATAGACCAGACTTTATTGTGACTTGACTGGATTAGACCACTCCCCAATGTTCGTTCTTTTCATACGAGTTTCCCATCGGCGGACAGAGAAAGGACTGAAAGAAATCCCACCGCTCTTTCAGGAGGGCCCGGCCTAGTAAGAAGAATACCGGCTAATTCAACTTCCTTCCCCTTCCCATATCTTCTGTCAATAGAATCCGTTTTCTATCTTTATCCCTACTGGGACCTAGGATAGGCTAGGAGAGCAATAACAACAGAAGCAAGAGTCATTGCCTGCAGTAGTCTATTCGGTTGTTTGCAGTGGAATAGATTCAAGCGTCCGGGCCTGTAGATCCAGAGCAAATAAGCGTTGATTTAGTGGCTAAAGCCTCCTCTCGGGCGATCTTCTTCCATTTCAGGTTTACTTTCAAGCTAAGAGTTAGGAATCTTCTGTAACGAAGACTCGTCCAACTTTCATTTTATCGGGATTTTTCGTAATCAAGAGTGAAATAATCCTACTTCTTCTCAATCAATTGATTTCATTCACAGCCCGGACTTTATGCAGGAATAGACCAAAGATACTGTCTACCCATCCTTAGTCAACCCCCCCGCCTTTATCCCACTCTTTTCTATCTTTCAAAAGTACCCCACTATTATTCTACCCCTTTAGAGTAACTCTCCCCTTTACTGTCAAGTACTACACCTCCATGATCCCTTTTGTTTGAGCCACGCCACCATCAAAGCTGGTAACTGAGACTTCGGAAGGGATTCAATCTTGCTCGGACTTGGGCAGCCTCTTCTTCTTTTTCTGTTCACCTGAGCTAATTCTTTTCTCTATTGTAGCGGAATCTCCAACAAAAAGAGATAGAGAGAGTCTTTTTATGCATTGCCAGATTCGAACTTCCTTTGTAAGTCTTTAACCGCCACTCAATGACCCAAGGGAAGAGCATGGGCAGGCCGTAACAGTGCCCCTTTCTTTGCTTGCTTGCTTTAAGTAAGATTAAGATCTCTTTCCGCCTGAAGCTTCATTATCTCTTTCACTAGTGAAGATGTTTTTAGATATCTGTTGGTGAGAGATTCTCCCCCCCCATTGAGTCCTTCGAAGATCCCTATTTTCCTGATTGCCCGGAAGGAATTGTGACAAAGCGAAATAAGAAGAAGCCCTGTAAGTTGTAGAATAAAAGTAAGCCTACGCAGCTCTTGCTAGTTGGAGAAGTTCTAGCTTCCCTAAGGCTTACCTGAGCTTCCCAAGAGACGCTTTCTAATCAGTAGCCAGACTTACAAAGACGGAGAAGGAAAGTATGGTAAATCAGTCGAAGACTCCCTCAAAGCCCCTTTGCCTTCTACCATCTCTTATTTCCCCTTAGATGTAACTTCCTCTATCAAATCAAAGAGCGGCTATTCACCATCAGGAAAGACAGTAAGCCACGGAAAGGAATAACTGAACTTCTAAGCTGGCATAAGGGATTCAAAACCAAAAAAAGCACTAGGAAGAGAATGCAAGTTGGGAAGCTCGAAAAAGACAGAAAGTAAATCAAAGATATAATCTTCCAGGAGGAGAGAATCTTTCATAACTTAGATTATGCCCTAAAACACGGGGTTTCCTGGATTTTCTTACTGAGGAAAGTTACATAATTTCAGTCTTATAGCTTCAGGCGGAATGTCCCAAAGACAGGGGTAGGAGCAGATTCCCTACGGCAAAATCCCTCTCTTTTTGTCTCTTTGGTCCTTGGAAAGGATGCACAAGATTCAAAGTATTATCCGGGAGGGAAAGAGTTTCGGGATATGCATTTCCTTCTTTCCTTGGGATGGGCAAAGCCTTATTTTCAATACAATTCATATATGGAAAACGACAGGAAGACATCAAGAATGTCCAATCTATCGTTGGACCTTGTTACCGTGCCGAAAAAGACGTTATAGCGACCATCCTGGGCCTTCCACGATTGTTGACCTGTCTCGGACCGGGGAAGACGTTCTTCTTCACAGGACATACGGTACATAAAGGATCCTCGTTGGATCTTGTCTGGACGGAGATGTGTCTTTCCTAACCTAAGCAAGACGGTAAAACAAGAAAGACTTTAAAGACAGAATACATAAGACCTTCTGTTTCAAGTCTCTATCCTTCTCTTATTCAACAAGTCTTCACATTGAAGACAGTAAAAGGGAATCTGCTATCTGATTGCTCCGGCCCAGGCTTCCCGCTGCTACAGATACATCAGAAGCACTTTCCTTCCCGCGCTTTTTCTCTTTCAAAATAAGACTGATCTTCCTAATCTGAGAATTCCTTTTCTGGTTCTTCATTTTGTCAGTGCAGAATTCAAAAACTCACCGAAAGACAGATCTAATCACATTCTCTTTTCCCTGCCCCCCTCAGGGGTGGATCACCATACTCGAATCTATTCTTCAAGAAGGCCTTTCAACACAGGTCCGGATTCGAGGTTAGAACACAAAAGCCGAGCCGGTTCAGATTCCTAACCACTGGAATAACTGGAGTCGATGGCTTCGCTTTCTGAGCTCGGTTGGCTGCCCTTCCCTCTCGGACATCAAGGCCCGTTGGCTGAAAGGTTACAACCTATTAAAAAGTTTTGAATCGATCTTTGGTGATAAAAGAACAGCCGCCTTCGGTTCCGATCTTTATAAGGAAAGGACCCCTAAAGAAGAGCTAGCTACAGGGGTCTCGGTTAGCTACTGACTGGTAGCCAGAACAGACTGGTCTCCTCGATGACGACAGTGACCCGCGGAACTAATAGGAGGAGCAGTTAGAGCAGCCTGATTTAGTGACCGCAGATGAACAGAGACTTTAAGCTATTATCCTAAAGGGCTGTTGCTTATAAGTTATTCTAGTTATCTAGTTAAGAGGAAGTTAATAGACAGATAGATTAGCCGAAGGGTAGGCAGGAATTATAGCAATTATCCTATAGGGAAGCCTGGTATTTGCTTGCCTTATCTTTCTACTTGCCATAAGAGAGTTTATATAAGTATGTTTATAGGGTTAAGGTGTTTAATGTCTTCTCCTTCTATGGAGAGCTCACTATCTTTCCTCGAGATTCCTTTCTTTTCCTTACGTCTATACGAGCTTCTTTCGATTCGATGGCAGACAGTTTCTATGCAGCCTTTGGGAGTTCCTTCCTGGTGTAGCTGAGTGCTTCTTACTTTCCCCTTCCGGGCATCCTTTGCTTTGTTGTTTTACAGAAAATAATTAGGTTTTCTCCTCCCCATCTGGCGCAGTTTCTTATGGGTAGGCTGTACCATTTTCAAGCCTAATTGGAGTGGAAGTTCTTCTTTATCGTCTGAATTTAGGTAATCCTTTTTTTTATTAGGTAACTGAATTCATTCCTTTTGTGGATACCCAAGGTAATTCAAAGTGGTGTTTTCGGATGCCTTAGGGGACAAAGATAACACATCAGTATGAGTGAAGTTCTTGTTTCGTATCAAGTAGGGATCCTAATCTTTCCTACGGAATGGGAATCTCCGATATAAGTGGAACCAATGGTCGCTAACTTGCTCTTTGAAGCATTTTCGGTCTGATACTGGTGGCCCGGACGGATGCATAAATGTTCTTGCCTGCCCGGGGCTGCGTCGAAGAGGGATGTGCCTGAATGGCTTAGTAGATGGGGCCACTCGGTGATTGAGGTAAATCATAGTTTAGGGAAGTAGGGTAATCAAGCGACCCTAACGTCATAATGTCTCTGGGTAAAAGGACAGAGGAGGCAGTATGAACTTGGTCACTTAGGGGTGGCGACCAGAATAGAATGTACCAGCCAGTGTTAAAGTGGATGATGAGTCATCCGACTATAGGCATGGGGCGTAGACCAACGACACGCAGAAAGAAAGAGCCCTTGTGCTCTTCCTCAGGTATAGAAGGCGAACTGCTCCCCTCTTTATGCCAAGAAAGAGAATAGACCTTATAGAAAAAAGGCCGATCTTCCTGACATAGAGTCAAGGCCTTGGAGAAGGGCTTTATTATTATGCATGAATCGCGGTAAAAGATTGGTGGTGCTCTTATCCCCTGCTATTGAAGACTGTTGTGCATGGCTGAGTTTGCCGCTCCGCACCTTAGCCAATGACTGCAATTCCCCATTCATCCCTCTCTATCTCCTCCGGCCCTTACCATATGAGTTCACTATTCTTAATTGTCGGAATTTCATGGGGAATCTTCTATCTCTAAGAAGAGATAAGAGTTTTCCGTCCGAAGCTAACTCTTTACACTTTACATAAAGAAGGGTGGGCAATGCAATAACGACCGGGAACATCCCGGACTATTGAAAGAAAAAGAAGTAAAGTTTCGTAAACGACCCTTCTGCTTGCTATTCACTAGGCGTCGAGCTTACTTTGATAGAACAAGGGGAAGGGCGGTATGGGGATCGCCTTTTCAACGCTCGAGTGCTTTAGCCAGGCATCACTCGCGGAAGCGAAATCGCCAACGTCCGCTAACTGTCAGGGTCAGATCATCGTTAAACTCATTCTTATAGAAAGTGTGTTAGCCTGGACTACCACCAAAACTGCTAAAAAATGCGAGAAAAAGCTCTTTCCTTTGTTCGCGCTTCTCGAGTGAGTTGAGCTGAGCTTACGAGCCAACCTTGCCTTTCAATCAAAGTAAGTGCACCCTTGTGTGGTCTATCGCCCGCCGTCGTGGTGACTGAATCAACTATTGGCTAAATCCTAAGAGTTAAAGGACAGGACCCACACCTTCCCTTCCTTTAGGACTTTAGGAGAGCCCTAAAAAGGAACAGACCCCCCGCCCATCAGGAGATATTCTATAACTTTATTGCTTGCCTGTTGGGGCCTTTTCTCCTAAGGCTGCTCCTTTCTTTCATTTTATCGGGATTTTTCGTTGCAATCACTTTTCCTTTCCTAAGCGAGATCTATGTCAGGAAAGTTTACATTTTATCGGGATTTTTCGTTGCTTTGAAGAGATAGGCTCTTCCCTCTGGTGTCCCAAATCTTTTTGACTCAGCCGGGAGTGAACGAGATTATGATTCCGGCCCCGCCATCTTAGTGGTACTAGTCTAATAAACTTTCACTTTAACTGCCAAGACTCGGTGTGGTAACGCTCTTAACGAATTACGTTTAACGTCCCTTTATGATACGATCGGCGCCTCGGGTCGGTAGCCGGGCTCCGGGACATTACTACCACGGCGACTATCGACCCGAGCCCAAAAGGGTCACTCTGCTTCCACCCTCCCCTGCCACCGCCGCCGTCTCCGGCGCCGCTGCCACCAACTCCGCCACTATTGGCTCCAAGCCTCTGCCTTCTCTTCTCTACCGGAGCCTCTCTGAACCTATTGATTCTCTGGGTGTACTCAACACCCAAACTGCTGAGAATCCCAATACAGAAGAGTTCCGTTCCCTCTCTGCTTTCGGCCAATTCTTGAATTCTCTAATTCTCTGTCGCCGGAAAATTCCAAGATTACCAGCGCCGCATGGAAACTGCCATCGCCGGTGAAGAATTCTGACACTCTGCCGCCTCTCCATCGATCATTCTCTGATCCCACTGCCGCTTTAGAGTTCCAGCCGCCACTCCGCCTAGACCTTCTGTGGCGGCACAAACCATCAAATCCCCCCGTAGCTCCGCTGAAGAGAGTCCCAATACCAAGGTTGAATCTTAATTAGCAGTAATTTTTCATTCTTGGACTAATTGCAGAGGCTGAAGAGGATGAAAGAAAGACTGAGACAGATGAGACAATGGTGGGATGAAATTGATATAAAGATTTCGTAGTTAGACCGTTGATACCCTGCCTAGCTGAATAACTGACCGATGGCAGAATGGTAAGCTTCCTCGTTAACTTGCGAGGGTCGGCACTTATTTCGTATGGGGTGCAACTACAATGCTTGAGAGGTCTCAAAAGTAAGATAGGAATGGTAAAAGAGTCGAGATAGATGTCTGTCTCTGCCGCGCCGTAGGGCTTTCCAGGTAGAGCTGCCATTTCTATTGGCCTGTCCTGTGCCAGTCAAGGTAAGGAGTTGAAAAGGGCATTCATCCGTCGGATTAGTCTAACTCGGTAAATGCATGGATTAATGTTCTCAGTATGAGTTCTTTCTTTCTTCATTGGGTGAGTTGGGATTATAAGAAAGTCTCCGTAGGTCCGCTACACCCCCTTTCGTTCAATCTTAACTACGCCATGCTTAACAGACAATGGATTATGATTATCGGTCTATTTTCCGATCTTGATTTTCTTTTTTGAAAGAATTCTTTTTAATAACTTAAATTCATTTTGCGGAGAGTAGTCCGCAAGCGGGTAAGTGAGCGAATAAGTTCCAGACGATCATTGCATAAGAGCGAGGGACCTGTGCGGGGGGCCCTTCAGTTCCAGTTTCCAGTTCACATGTTAGGGTATAAAGCTATCTAAAGGAGCGTTAGAATCCAAACTCCTTACAGGGATCAGATCAGTCCAGTAAGTAGGCCCAACTCCAGGCTCTTTCATTCACCTTGAAAACCGAGCTTTTAGAATAGAATGCTTCGCTAACCGAACCGAGACAGGCATCAGATGCTGCAGCAGGGGTTAATGTACCAGAAAAGGAATTCAAAGAGGGGTCTTACCTTCATTCCTTAGTCTACTGTCTATCCTGCTCTTACTAGAAGGATCTCTTAGGACTAACCCTCGACTAGGTCACGGCACATGAGAAACTAACCCCATAAAACCTATGCTACTTCGTCCTGGTAATCTGTCACCACTTTTGTCCTAAGTGACAAGTAGCTATATACGGGCACTGGTAAACACACAATGCAGTTCATAATGAGATGCACTCATGTCTGAGGTAAAGGCTGGAAAAATTTCATTCGATTTTGTTTGTTGGTTTGTCAAGAGATACAATTTTTTCATATCCCTCTAATGACACGTAGCCCCAGAACAGTGGATGTTGTAGTATACTTTAACTAATTATAGGTGGGCTTTCTTCTGCCCTGCCAACAAAATTATAAATGACATGTCTCACGTTACACTTCACTACTTGCCTTGGTGGGAATTATGTTTTCGTAAACAAGTACCCTCCCTACCAAAGGCGATCCTATTACAGGAATAGCTTCCGGGACGCCTGTTACAATTTGATTTCTTTACCAGGTGAGAGCTTATACTAAGTACCATATAGCCCCAACTATTTCTTTAGAAGGGGCGACTATATGGTGCTTAGTATAGTAGATTTTTCACTCGCTCTTCTCTGGCTAGGATGTCACTTATATGGCTATCTTTTCTTAAGCCTAAGGGGGACTAAGGCCTGTCAAAGACCTAATCCGGCTTTCCGTGCGATATCTCCAAAGGCCTATCTCTCATCTTGAAGGCTGGTTGAATGGATCATAGAAGGTGCAAAATGTGCTTCCATTCTCTTTCCTATTTCTGTGCTTTTAGCAGCTTCTGCGCCTATTTACCAATCTGCGCTTGTTTAGCGGGCTTCTGTCATTCTCATTGGTTTATTAAGTGTTGTAAGATCCTCCTTCTCCTCCCTCTGCTTGGGAATCAGTATCGGGTACATGGAAGAGTCAGATTGAGAAAGAAAGGGTACGTAGAGGGGTCAGAAGTAGCGACGAGTTAATCAAAAGTGGCAAGTTTGTTCCGTAGGCTTTCGTGAATGGGGCTCATGGCTTTCGAAGTCGAAATCACCCGCTGATAGTTTAATTTTTTGTTCTTTCTCAAAGGGATCGTATTGACCCTCTTCAGAGCCTATGGGAGAAGACTGGGTAGAAGAAGCTTTTAGCCCCTGCTTGTTCAGTGCTATTTCCCGGTCGTCCAACGGTCTTTCCGGGTATGCCTCTAACTGAAATCTCCTTCTCTTCCTCAATCCAGTAGCGGAGGTAGGCGCATAAGCTCATATTCCGGGAGCGAATACACTCGTACGGGCTAAGGAGCTGGGACTGGTGGTTATGGATCTTTACCTAGAACCGAAACTGACTCTGACTTTCGATCTGGGTTTACTTGAAACAATAAACAATGGAACCAAAGGTTCCCATACATCCATCTAAAAGTGACAGATGTTACCATCCATGGACAAGTACGCGTCCGTACGGTATAACAGGACCTTAGCTATCTAGTGAAATAAAGGGCATACTTTGCTTGTTTCGTGGTATGGACCCCTGAATGGGTTCTGCTGCTATCGACACCTACCCAATTAACCAAATAACCAAAAGTAATCGATCGAGACCGCCTTACCTGATAGGGGGAGCAATCCACCAAAACGGTTAAGCACATTTCAAGGCTAGGTCAGGGAAGGAGCCCCGGTCTTTCTCTTTGTTGTGGGCCGAGTTTAAGTGATTTTCCGTTCCTCGGTAAATGTCTGAGCGAAAGGGTCATTGTAAAGTTGACCCAAAAGCGTAACCTTCTTAGAAATCTTCAATCAGCAGTCGTTAGGGACGCAGATGTCGAAAAGAAAAGCTGTAAGGGACGGTTCTCTGGGCGCTTTAGATTCGAGTTAGTGTTGTACTGGCTGGACAAGCCCTTCGATTCATTAAGGCGTTAGACCGGACTTACACACTAAGGAAAGAAGTTCTTAAAAAAAGCACCCCACACATCAAGAACCGGTTACATGCCATCGGTACAACCCGGCCCTAGGATATCCGTTCCTGTCTCTCCAACTTAAGACAAGACCTCGTAGTAAACGAAACCGTTAGAATAAGGTATGTCGGTTGAAAGCTTACTTAGGCAGTTATGCTTCGTAGTTTAGGAGTGGAAATACGTTTTCTAGAGTGGAAGCACGAGATTAGATACTTCGAAAAGAATGTGCACGAGAAATGAGCCTGGGATGGTTGGTCCTGTCTTTTTAGCCACCCACCATTAGAATATTAAAAGCACTCCACGATTGACCGATGTAGTTACCATGTTGCTAGGCGGACGTAGCTAGCCATGTTGCTAGAAACCATGTTGATACGAGTGAAATGAAATGGATTTCAAAGGAGTGACGTTTGACCTATCCCTCTTATCCATAGCTTGATAGACTACTTATTAAGTATGCTATTGTGGGAATAATTCTATTGAATTAGGCTTGTCTTAATTGCCCTTGTGTTAGCAAAAGCTTTCGGAAGTCACCTATCAATCGATAACGTTTGGCTGCATTCGCAAGTTCTGTTTTTCTCTTGAAAGTTTCCATACTTTTTCTTATGTTCATATAATTGGTTTCAGGATCATTCATACCCTAAACAATGAATTTTCTTCGATTTCCCTTTGCATTGCATTCGAGTTTATTGACATAATGCCGTACGGTGCTAGGCTTATCGTCTTCGAATTCCACTCGTAAACTAATAGCGAACTAAAAGATTCTGTCTAAGAACTTTCTTTTCTTTCTTTCTCTCATTCGAATTCTCGTAGGAGATCGCTGAAACGCCATAGTACACGTAACACGTCCAATACCACGCCCAACTCTCAGTTGGATCGGTTCTGGAGCGCCAAGGCCAAAGAAAGGAACTACGAGTCCTTAGGTAGCTTGGGGCGGGGTCAGCGAAAGACCTGGGCCATCTGACTGACAGTTACGTTATAAGTCCAAGAGATTCTCAATCAACCTCTTTGTGATGGGCAAGCAGCAGGCTAGCATCCAATCGAGCGAGATGATTGAGGCGAGAAATTCAAACATCACTGTGCAAAAATCGTATGTAGTTTCTTGGTTCCCATCATTCCTCTCTTTTTTTTTCACCATCCAGGGTTGGGTGGCCTCCCCAAGACACAGGGGCAACATAGTGGCATAGCATTTTCAATTGTTAGGTACAGAAACAGGAGCTGCTACAACAAGATACGAGAGAGAAAGAGCGAGAATTAGTACGTCTTAGGCCAGGGGTGCTTTGGATTGGAACCAAGTAAGAAAGTGGAATAGAGCGTTCAGAACCAGCATAGAAGTGAATGAAGACGAAGGAAGTAAGAAAATGAGCCGCCTCTTTATTGAATAGCTTCTCAATGATAAGTTTATGTACTGAAAGTGGGAAAGGATCAGTAGCAGAGAAGACAAATATCATAAGAGAATAGATCTTTCTTTCGACTAAAGGCCTGAATCTTAATGGCTTCTCTTTTAAAAAAGTGCCATCCATTGGTATACGCCGTAAAGCGGACATACACCAATCCAGGTGAGGTGCCTACGGATTCTATCTTATTGGAAGAGAAGCTATTGAACTTGTCTGTCTCGTATCTTGTCACTCCCTTTTCATAATTTTCCTAAGTGAGCAAGATTGTTTCTGACAGGTGATGTATATGGATGGAGCCTAAACCGTTAGGACGGCATGATGGAGAGAATCCCTGCCTTGGTTAGGCGAAGTCAAATGACTGACCCTATTCTAGAAAAATAAGCAAGTCAACTACCTTTGAGAGACCGGACAATGGAACTATCAAATCTCACTGCAATCGTCATATACGCAATTACATGATCCGTCAGCGCACACCACGGCCCTTGCCTCATCTACTTCATCTGAGGCGGATGAAGCTGAAAGCCAAAGCCATCCGAGAGTGCCAGCTAGTTGAAGTGGAATTCAATCGGCATCCTATTGATTTTGCACCTTCTAACATCTCTTTCAAATTGAGAATGTCACGCTTTTTCATTCACGATTTTCGGGTATGAACTCAAAAAGAATTTCACCTGTCGCAAAATCTACTGCTGTTGATGCCACAGCTGACAACCCTTTCTCATCTGCTTTTAAATCCTTGGGTTTTCGAATGTCGGCAAATGGAAGGTTCGAAGACACTTTTTCAGTAAGAGAATCTCTCTCGCCCTTATTTGACTTGCTTTACCGATCGATTGCTAAAGAAAGAGGAGATGGGTAGCCTTTTGAATATCCAATTCCCCAGGTTCTATTAATTACGAATCCAAAATCGATCAATGAAGGGGAGCTTCAAACCACTAAATTGACCAATGAAGTGAAAGAGCAAGAGTCACTCGCCCATCCATCGATATGGGAGCATACCATAGTAGTTGAGTGCTAGTCCTTAGTTTCCAACCAACCTGGATTCAGGAAAGGAAGAATCAATTCCAAGTCCCATATCTTGCTCAAGAGACAGCGGAAGGAGGAAAGAAAAGCAGTTTCAGGTATGATGATCCTGCAGTAGGAAGGCAGTGCTCGACCAAGGAGAAAGGCTAAGATGGACTTCACAGACGTAGAAAGAACATATAGATAATCATCTCAATCCTATTCCCCGTGATTCAATTAATCTGACTTCAGGAGGTAGAGGCTTGCTTTGTCTATTTAGTTACATGCCTTTCCTGAGAAAGAGAAGGCGGAAACAAGGCATTCAATTGCTAATACCAGCCCAGAGGAATCCCTACTTTCCTGATAATTGTACTTTAGATCAACCTGAACTCCTAACTACCACTAACTACCAACAGAAGGCTGCCAATATCTCAGCAAATTAGGTAGAAAGCCGTAAAAAGAAGAGGACAAAGTCATCAAACTACTACTAAGAACCTTCGGCCGAAAGCCTTAACATAAGATCAGGCCGAAGCGAAGACAGACAGATGATCCGTTTATTGAGAAAGATGTTCGCCCAGAAGTCTTGACTCATGCCTTAATGGATAAAAGCGGGACTAATAAGACAGAAAAGTCCACTCGAAAACCCTTTATACTACCTCTTCAAATTCACTGATCTGGGAATAGAGACTAGAGATGATGATCCGATAGAAGAACGAAGAAATGTCTTTGAAAAAAACTTTATGATTATGAGTTCAAAGGCCGACTTTGTCTGCCCGGATCTTCTTTCACGGGGAAGTTAGGCCCAGATCATATCCGGGATGTTAGGGAGTCAGTTGCTGTTGAGGGCTAGTCATTCAATTTCGTTCCCGGGGAAATCCTGACTAATTGAATTAGCAGTTAGAGAAGTTGGCAGAGAGACAAGGTCACTCTGTAAAGAAACTAACAAAGCTTACGACAGGCCTGAAAGCCTAAGAACTTAAAAAAAAAAGAAAGAAGGAAGAAATAGCGACAGTAGACAGAAAAGCATCGGAAATCACTTTTAGTTCCTAAACCTTTTAATTAACCCCCTTCAATGTTCTTACTAAAAAACCGATGTTTCCAACCTCTTTTGACTCTTTATACCTCAGATTTGAAAGAGGCGAAAAAGGCTATTTAAAAGGCAGGAAAGTTTTAAGCCTTTATTTTTCACTTTTTTTATCTCTTTTCAATCATCTACGGGAAAAGAATATGACCAATCTCAGGAAATTCCTAAAGACCGTGGGATTCAATTAAGATTACTTCCGGGGAACTTAAACTTAGGTAGGATAGTAAGTTGCCGGTGAGCTACTGTAAGCGCTAACAGAGACGTTGAATCGGAAGGCTGTAAGATGGAAAGCCATATAAAGGCAGTCTGAAGTTATCATCTGCAAAAAAAGCGCTGTTTTGCTTCCTCTTTGCAGTTGTGAGAAGAAGATAGATTGAACTCTAAGTCTGAAGCTGGAGGTCAGTCTGTCTAGTCTTAGTGCGAAAGGCCCTCATCCCAATTCCCCTTTTTTTTTCCCTCTGAGCTGACTGAGGTAACCAGATCTTTGTCTTAGCTACTTTATAAGCTAGTTGCAGCCGTCTTGCCAGATAATAGAAGAAGCTCTTTCTGAAATAGAATCAACAACTTAGTGAAGAAATGCCTTTGAAGGGATTGACTTTGTCTCTTACCTGTCCACTCTTGATGTCTTCCCTGGGGAAGAACCTATGGGCTCATAAAGTCTTGACTCATATCCTGTAAGTCTTCAATGCAACTAGAAAAGGATAGCTTGAAGCGGTTAAAAAGGTATAGTAGGCTTAGTAGAAGGCTAGCCCAAGCAGATAGAGAGTTTCAAGCTGAAAGTAAGATTCTTTCTTTCTTACAAACTCGACCGTGTAATAGAAAATGCAATTCCACTCTTTGCTGAGCTTCCTCATTCTATTGTTGTTCAAGCCCTTAAGCCTAACGGCAAGTCTAATGCAAAGTCTTCAATCCGCCTAAAAGGAAGACGAATGCATTGGAAGAAATTACACTTGGAAAAGCAAAAATCTCATATAGCCTTCGTGACCAATCCAATTTTGCACTTCACTCCTATAGAGGAAACAGAAGCCTGATCTGCAAACTCCCCTCTCTTCCTCAAGGCAGGGAACTTCGGACAACAGTCAAGGGAAAGGAAGGTTGGTTGACCCACTCGTCTGTAACAAAGAATCTTCCTTCCTGAAGGCAGGAGTTGGTTTGTTCCGGAAGCAAAGAAAGAATAGTGAAAAAAATTGACACCTCGATCTCACTAATAGAAAACCGCCGTTTTGAATGTCTTTTGACTGATTAGACCTTCGATTCAAAGGGTGCCAAAAAATCCCTTTTTCGTGAATCAATTACTTTTGAAGGCTAATTTCATCCCCAAAAGCAAGGGTTACCCAATAGTCTGGGATTCCATTCCAATTCCCTTTTTTAACCAATTCCTATTACAGCCTCTTCACCGGAGGCAATGAAGTATGAATGAAGCAAGTCTCATCTTTATCTATCCTTCAGATCTTCTAGGCCTGTAAGTTGCAAGCCAAGGATGAAATGAAAGACGGAAAGCTAGAATTATTATAGCTTCTATCGGACTGAGAAGAGTTTACAGCTTGAGGAAATAGTTAGGAAAGAAAGTCCGAAAGGCAGCAAAGAAGTTGAAAGCAAGGAAAGGTTGAATTCCGAACGTGGGGCAGGGTAGAGTTCCTCTTTAGCGCTGTTCTTTTAGGTGTAGTTCCGTCAAGGCGCCAAGAGAAACGGAGGCCGGGAGGGGCCGAAGACTTGATAGGTGTAGTGACTTAGATTCCATGGAGTACCGTCATACTTTCATGTAGTTCCGTCTAATCTTTAGGTCTAAAAGAAAAGAAAAGCTAGCTTTAGGAGAGAAAGTACAACCGTGCCTAACCCTATCGGTCTTTGAAGCTAAGCGCGAACAGAAGCATTCATGAGCGAGAACTAGAACAGATAGGACGAATACGTGACCAGAGAATGAGATGGGAGGCGTGACTACCGTGCTGTGCTCTTATGCTGAAAGGTACCTCTTATCCGCCCTAAAAACGTGCGATAATTGCTATGCAAGCGGCGAAACTGCAGCACAGCAACAGCCCCTCGAATCTTGAAAAAGTTGCTAACCACCTGCGCAAGGGCCTTGTTATTTATAGGGGAGATTAGGGAGATGAGGCGAGGAACGGATCAAGGAAGGACCCGCCAAGAATTCGATGTTCGATGATAGAATCTTTGGAACCGTTAGCCAAAAGAAAAGCCGACCCTTTCTTTTGCACGCTTTTTTACATTTCAGTTCAGATACGTTGCTCGACTTGCGCCTTTGCACGCTCAACCGCTTTCCCATCCCACCTGGCCCATTAACGCGGGGAATAACCTCAATCCGTAGAAGCTGCATCCTCAAGGGCTGAGTGATTATGCCAGTGATCTTCATATCAACCACATAAATTGGTAGTAAAATGGTTATGGACCCACGATGACGAAAAGTAAGTTATGCGTCGGACTTATAAAATCTTAGGCCAAACTAAAAAAAAATCAGTGAAGACAAGAAAGCTTTTAAGTTACGACGACTACTTGTACTTGAAATTCCATTCCTTTATCCGCTTGAAAGCCAGTTAAGCCAATAGCATATAACGCAAAAGCTTTAGTAAGACTAGCTACATCAGTAGATCATTGATTAGCATACCTCCTCCGAATAGTCTACGTGGACCCTAGTTTCTATTAAAAGAAATTCGTCTTAATCCAGTAATGCAGACAGCCTTGACTCTCAACAAGAGCAGGAGGTTTAGCGTCAACTCATTCAATGAATGTTGTTTCATTCACCACACGGATGAATTCGACTCTGGATTTTCCAGCGGACAGTCATTTGTCGTCAGAGAATAGACGTATAGCAGCTCTCTCTCATAACAGAATGAAAGCAAGCAAGAACGAAATGAGCGCTTACCCTATCGACCGAACGACCGAAGCTACTTAAAGCAAATCATTAACTCAACAATTCTTAAACTACAGGAAAGGTAATCTACTGAGCTAGCCTCCCGTTATGCACCAATGCTTGAACAGGACCGTTAACCTTTCTTTACCAAAAGAAAGAAGAGCTATTGGTCAGTTCCCTATAACCGATACAGCTCGACCGATTGAGACAGGGGAATTAAAGTAAAGTCCGGTGATACCTCATGTGTCTTTCCCTAATCACCATCGCATGTCGCGAAGGTAGGAATAAGAAAAAAGGGAATCACCGGACATGCGTTGATTGTGTTTAACAAGACAACTACACTGAGTTGACAAAGGAAAGAATTTTTATCCTGGAGATGGTACAGATCATACATCCTCTATTCTATTTTATTGTGAGTGGGACATTAAACGCTTTCTTTGAGTTAGACCCACCCGGACTAGACTCACTCAGGCATTTAACGTCATATAACGAGGGAAGGAATCACTCTACTACGACGACAAGGAAAAGAGAGCTTCTTATCGAGACTGATTAAAGCAAAAATGACTCATGAGGATAGCTGGAAGCAAGGAACATTCTTTTGCGGCTTACCCGTATTCTTATAGAACGGTTCAACTGGTTAGGCGGTCTGGCGCATTATTCACTGCGCTTTATTTCAAGCAGTGTGCTCCGGGGTGATAAAAAAAAACATACCCTGTTGACAGTGTCCCTGTCCCTTAATCATCAGGCTACCCTCGGATTCTTCCCTCCAGATATTAATGAGGTGGGCGGGAAGGATAGAGCCCAACTTATTATATACGGATACGGATATTCCTTGTCATTCGTCTGAAGATATAGCTCCAACAGGCCTATTCTTTGACTCTCCGCAAGTGTATAGTATATTCTTTCCATCTTCCTACGCTGATAGATATTCTAACAACAAACTACAACGCTTAGCTAGTTGGCAGCTCCGCATCGTGAACTGCATCGGAAAGGGCATCCGATCTCTCTTTTATGGGCTCTTTCCCTCGTATCTGACCTATCCGAGTTAGCCCTCCCAAGCGGACAAAGAGGTGGATCATCTGATCGGGAATGCCGAATCAATCATGAAGTTCTACCCTTGGTACCGAGCGAGGATTGGGGAGGAAAGGATAAAGGCTGTCGAAGATGATGTCTTATCGGACACCATCCCCTGAGAAGTCCTCTTATTAGTTTGAGTTGCATCGTATATAATCGTCCTTGTGATTTTAGAGGCGCTCTAGTCTTGATTCGGAGACCACCTTAGTGGGTCCCGCCACCCACTTTAGGGATAAGTGCAAGCAAAGTGGTATAGCTGCAGAGGAGTTTGTTGATGAGTTATTCTTTGCTTTGTGAGATGTGAACATCTTTTTATCTTCCTAAGGAGCATCGCGTAGGCTTTGAAGCAACTGCATCGACCCAGACCTGTTCTATCAATCAGTTTTTCCTCTTCGTCGCAGCGCACAGTGGTTGAAAGCAGTTAAGCGATGCCCTAGCCGCGGAACGAGAAGCGACTTGAGGCTATTTCTTCTTTTTTCCCAAGTTAGGAAGCAGGAATAAGGGATGGGAGTTTGACAAGGGAGTGGATGGCTTGCCCGATGTAAAGACTTTTCGCTTTTATGAATAGCGATTTTGGAGACTATTCCACCGTCATTCTATTCGTTGCTTAGCATCACTGATAGTAGTAGCGCATCAACTTTTGCCTTAGAATCACGTTGAACCTGAGCAGGAATTCCATTGCCATTGATTCTTTCTAACGCGTACCGGCTTTCGCTAACGTGCTTTCACGGGTAGGAAGAGTTTAATACGATCATCTCACAGATGAAGAAGTGAGCAACCAATGTATTCAAACAGCGCGGACTAGGCATCTTTTTCTTTCGTTTGATTGGTTCGTAAAGCTCTCCTTTCCCGACCGGGGGTTTGATATCACCCCACACCATTAGGGGGGTGAGAAAGCCCGATTTTATTTAGTCAAAGATGTCTTATCGTGGACTGGACTACAAGGAAAATAACGAACGAAAACAAAGCAGATTTTATTCATTCTAGCAATGGAAGTACATCCAATGGGAAACTTACACACACATAGACCAGCCAAACAACTAAACACAACATTACAACAAAGTAAACAAACAAACAACATATTAAGTTAAAAGAAAGAGAAAAGCAAAAACTAAGCTAAGGATTTTTTTTTCTTTCTGGACCCCCGCGCCTATAAATAGGACGCTTCTTTCTCTATTTGGCAAAGCAAAGGGAGATGGATCCAGCTACCGCTGAAAGACTTTCTCAAATTGATCAAGAAATTCAAAACATCGATACCGACGGCAGGAAACCCTGGCTGCTTTTTACCTTTCAGCTTTCTCTTTCCCTTTGGTCTCTTAGGGAACATCACTTCCTATAATCCCTTATCAGCGTTTTCTCCGATCAGGTTAGTTGAGGGCCGGAACCTAAAGATAGGGTCCCGACACTTCCTTTTGAGTTTCCAAAGCTAATTTTCTGTTGATGTTCCTTTAAATAGGATCCCGCTTTCTTTAAGCACTGGGTAGATCGGAACCATTAAGCGAGGTGCCCATAAACACGAATACGCCTGTCCTTCCCCCGGAAAAAGGTTAAAGAGGAAGCCTATCGAAAGGTGGATTTTGGCAATTGCTTTCTGTATATTCATCGCCTTGAGGCCTGGTCTTTATTGCCCTTCGCTGCTACGCAGCTCGAGTCCGGACCATTCGCCGCTATCGCGGCTCACCCATAAATGCCCTGAGAAACTCCTAAAGAAAAGAAGAAGGGATCGAAGACTAGAGGCCCGCGAGAAGGCTTGACTTGATAGAAAGAAGTAATGGATCAAAGACGGAATCTTTCTCATTAGATCGGCGACGATGCCTGACCAAGTAAGTCGGGTTTCGATCTTTGGTCAATCAATCCATCATTGGCTAAGCCATTGCTTTCTATTTCTTTCGGACTTTTCCGATGAACAATTCACCTCGATTCTTCCTTTTTGCTAAGAATCAAGGACTGAATCGTCAATGGATAAATAGGAAACTATTGATTCGAGCCTCTCCTTTATATAAAGCTATTCCAGTCTGAGACTGTCTCCCAAGAGCCCAAAGTCTTCGACTAATTGGAGCAAGAGCTGCGAGAGCAGCAAGAAGGGGTTATGTACACGCCGAAGTGACTTAACTTTGTGTACTAATTTCGTCCTTTGGAGGTAGCAGCCTCTTCCAATCCACGAGTGGAGTCCGGATCCAAGCTAAGGCTATCTGGGGAGGACCAACCTTAGTGAGCAGCTTATCTAACCTATTAAGATAAAAGCAGAGGTCTTGCTCATGGATTCTGTTGACAAGCTCTCGGAAAAAACATCAATCCGTGGATATAAATAACCCAAAGGCTTCCACCGGCTCCCCATTTCTAGATCATTCATATTGAGTGACATAGCCCATTTCGTTAACAAATAGGGGTGGCAACAGAAAGATCACCCGATCGAGGAGTTTTCTTTGCACCACTCGAAGACCCACCAGGTCGACCAGGAAAAAGCTCCAAATTGACCCTTAACAGTCATAATACCATCACCTATGGTAGCGTGACCAAGGTCCTTCTATCTTCCTAATGTCTCATTAGAGTGATAGGGGAATTCCAAAGCTTGAATGAAGTGATTGACGGATTCCTTCTTCATCTTATCTTATGAAAATATGCAGTTAAGTTCTTATTCCTAATGAGGAGTTCTTGATTTAAAGGCTCCGCTCCTTCAGGAACGAAGTCGCTATAGCTTTTCTATTGGCCTTTGAAAGAAGCCAAAATAGGATGCTTTTTTATAGGTTCCGAAAGTGCTTATTCCGCCTTGAGGGGCGATGGACTGTATTCCAGAGGATCAGACTTGATCAGTTCAGGCTATGGAAGTTTCGATCTTCCAATCAATCTATCTTTGAATTCGATAGCCTGTCACGTCATGGGAAGCGATCATCAACTGCTTTCGATCTTGAATGCTCTGTTCCGCTCCTTGATCACTTTCTGGGATGACAGCAAGTCTTCTCCCCATTGGTGAGATTGGTCCCCTTCCTTTGTTCTTTGTCCAACTACTCGGTCAATGAGGATGGAAAGGTAGTGAAGTAAGCCTAAGGTTCGGTTCGGTGTAGAGATAAAGGACAGTAGGCCATCACTGGCTCTTCCCCTCGGATTCTTTCCTTCGGCTTAACTTTCAACCTTCCCTACCCCTTTCGACGCAGCAATGAGAGCAGCAGGGACGGAGCGCTTGCCCTTTACCTCTTGGTGGAGGAGTCTCCTCTTATTTTAGGCTGGCACGGTCTTAGAATGCACGATAGAAGTGCGGAAAAAAAGTAGTTTAGCGGGAGAAACCCTGTGGGATAACGGTTCTTTGAAGGAATACCTCTCTTTATAACTGTCTTCCGCTTGAAAGCTTTCACGTGGAAAATTGAGAATGTCAATAGGCATTCGAACTCCTTTTTCTTTTTCGTAGGAAGGGTACGCGTCCAGCTTAAAGAGAAAAAGATTCGCGGACATCCGCTTTAGCAGACGATTTTTCTACTTTCATTAGACGCTCTCCTGGCTTTCGCGGAAGAAAAAAAGAATTTTTACTAATTTGTTTGTACTTAAAGGCCCTTTAAATGATTGAAATGCATTCCTCTCTATTGTTCTCAGCGAAGGGATAAAGCCCAGGATGGGAAGTCGCATCTCTTTCGGAGTTGAAAGGATCATTACTCAGTAAAGGCGATCGAGTCTCGTAACCCCATGGAAACTCCTTATCTCTATCTGAATTTCTTTTTTCGAGCCTTGTCTCAGGTTCGTTCCTCTCCCTATCGGTTGAGTTAGCTTCTTTCTTAGTCGAGCTAGTGGCTCCACCCCTCTCCTGTTAGTCGAGCCTCTCCACCCCTAAACCTCTTTCTATTGGTCGAGTCAGTTTCTCTCCTTTCAGTCCTATCCTAGCTTCACTCGTAAACTCCGTGCCATGTCTTCCAAACCTTAGTTACTTGCCGAAGTCTCGAGCTCTTCACTTTCTTCTTAAACTAGGAACAATTCTATTTTGTCTTTACTCTCTCGGGTATGCCTATTTGGTTTATGCCCTTTACTCCTAGTCTTATTAGTTTGTCTGGAACCTTTCGTTCCTAACTGTAAGAGCTTCTTCGAACCTTGTCTTAAGACTTGAGCTAGTTTCCAACTCTCCTAGCGTCTAGTCTTTCCTCTGTAACATCAGCTGCAGGAAAATCCGCTGCAATAGAGTCATCCCTCGAGCTTTGGTTTACACCCTTTGATCCAGGTTGTTAGTCCCGTCTCTATCCATAAAAGCCGATTTACTATCGTACCTTCTAACCTCTACTTCAAGGTCTTGCAGAGCCTTATCTTTTGTTTATGACCTCTTTTTTGGATTATCCGATGGAGGTGGAATCTCCAGCAGCTTTAATAGAGCTAGTTTAGTTCCCGCCAAACCTTATCCTGGTTCTGATCCTGATTAAGTCTTATCCCTAAAGGTTGGCCAAGTCCCTTCGATCCTCTACTTCTGAGTCGGGTAGTTCATTCCTTGCCTTGTGAGAGGATTCATCAGTAGCAGAGTAAGACGAAGAAGTGACAGAAGAAGAAGAGTAGCTACGGGCATATACCCCCCGCCTCCAAGCGGGGAGAACAAGTGCCATATAAACAACCTTAGAGAAGGAGCGAAAAGCCACTCTAGTTGAAGATGAAACCCTCTATTCCCGATAGGCAATGAAAGAAAGGGCGTTCTTTCTTTTCTTCCACCAAAACCAGGAAAGGAGTTTGGGTATAGACTCTAAAAGAACATTGTTTACCAGATTCAACTGAGGATGAAAGCCTTGTTCTTGATCCTATGTATGGATGGAGAAGGAAAGGATAAGAGAATAATCTTTCAGGCTAAATAAGCTTATTTCCATGATGGGAACAGGAAACAACTCATATGTAAAGGTGGATGTCTAACGCGATACGATAAAGGTTTGACAGGCATACATTACTTCTAATAGTCTTGGTATATACCCCTTCGTATACCTGATCAGACTGCTACCCCTGTTATGACTTCTATTGGCGGGGCTTCCCTTGGGTTGGGGGAAGGGACTTAAAGGTTTTTTAAAGAACTTGCAGGATTGTTAGCCAGCGAATCCGCAATACACTGTCTGTTGGTAAGAAAATCAATAATGAATATCTTTCTAATAGAACTGGGGACTAGTATACCTGTCCCATGAAAGAGGTGAAAGAGCGGTTGGATAGGCAGAGTCTTAGTCTCTGTCGAAAGCGGATCGAAGGTGTTTACTCAGCAAAGAGATCAAACAAGAAATAGGCGTGGTTCAACAACTACATCTTCGCAAGACCAGTCTCGCAAACACGGTTCGTTAGCTTAGCTATGGGGTGGGGCTACAATGCCACTCTTCCTAAGCAACATTTAGTAAGAACATCGATAGCCTGGCATTTCGTCGTATATCATACCAGCTCCCTGAACCTAGCTTCGACATCTAACTTTTCCAATTGCAAAAGGTAGCCGGGCCTAGCTTGCAATAGATCCCATAGCTTATCCTGTGCAGTTTCCGATAAGATAGAGTTACAGGTTCCGGAGCCGGTCTATGCGGGAATCAGACAGGAAAGAAGAAAGAAGCTGCCTGTCAGGTAACTGATTGAATACATTGCCAGTCTCCCATTCCAATAGCTGCTAGTAGACAGAATCCAGTCAAAGTCAGCTTGCTTTTAGCATGTCACTGGTAACCTGATTGATAGGAGAGTCGCTAGTATAGCTGCCAGTACCTGTATCCTAATTGAATAGATATGCCTAGCACGAAGAAGATAGCTGACTAGCTTGTTGATTTGAGGTGTGATCGGCATTCAATATAAGAATATATTGAATTTATAGTCTGTCAGTGAGAGAAGCAGTGATCGAGAAAGTCCCGCCCAAAGAGCGACGCCAAGAGTGGACCAGGCCATATGGCGGTCCCGCAAAGCCGGTCACCGGGAGCTAAGATCCTTCTCAATTGTTTCACTGCAGATAGCAAGCATCCAAAACTCGGTTCTAGTTTCAGAAGTCAGTTCCTCCCCGCTGAAAGAGACCGAAGAAGGTTCAACTAGCGCCGGTGCGAGGCCTGAAGATAGTTACCGCTTTGCACGAGCTGAGACAGTGTGGATAGATCCGGATAAGAAGGCAATGATCACATTCCTTAGAAAGCCGACTGGTAATTGCCTCAAAAAAAACGGCGGATAAGGCGCAACAACCTAAAAGGCGGACTAAGAGCGGTTATTCAGCGTTGGAATGCGTTAAAGAGCCGTTATGAGAACAACAAAGCACACGAAAAGAAAAGCAACAGTAAGGTAAGGCTTGACTTTCCCCGCCACAAATTCAAATAGGCTTAATGCCTTACTCTAAAGGAGGAATCCGAAAGACATCTGGAAACGGATATTTTATAGATGCATGGGATCTTCCTTTATCGACACGACAGCAAGAGCAGAGCAGGGAAGGAGCTGTGAGGTATTACCTGAAAAAAAGTTGAGGAAGAGAAGTAGACAAATCTGATGCTAGTCTTTGTCTAGGAGTCACAACGATGTGGAACTTCGATATAGAAGCTCTTTCGCCACTAGTAAGCGGTTTAACCTCTCCCTTGTTCACTCGTGTCCCTTACCAAAAGGCCAGAAGTATGACGGCACTACAAAGGCATAAGAAAGCATATAAGATAGGCTCCAACCAATTCAACTGCCAGAGGCTTTGCGAATGCGTTAAAAGGCATTAAGCCAATCAACGTAGGATCGTATCAGCCGAAGCAACAGACGCATAAGCAGATGAAAGAAGTAATTAGCTGATCAAAGGTAGACTCTTCCACTACAGATTGATCTCCTTAAGCGGCAAAAATCAATACACAGAACTTTTTTTAGGAATTTTTTTTCCATCATGTATCAGAAAGACGAAGGCTACTAATGGCATACGACCTTTAGGTACATAAGGGAGAATGACCTTCAGGTTAGAAGCTGATCCAAGACCGGCGGATTTCGGTCAGTCTAACGCTCAACGAGAAGGACCTACAGAATACTTATAAGTAGGTAGAGCTAGCTCCCGAACCTTCACAAAGGCATGACGCTCAACCAACACTTTACGCCTGCTTTCCAGTAGAGAGATCAGGTCAGGGAAGAAGAGAGAATAAGAATTCTCAAAATACAACCTTGTTGAGGTGTTCAAAAGACGACATTTAACCCAAGGGGAATGGACGAAGATAGAAGCAAGACTGAGCATTCCAGAGGGGATAGAAGACTACGAGACTGAAAACTAATGTCCTTCTTCCTCTGAGCCAGGTTCGAAGTAGAGTCTATCTACTTCGGTAACGGGAAAAGCAAAAACTACCACATAGCATTCGTAGATAGGACTTTGCCCTCATTCCTTGACGCTATTCTTCTTATTTATTAATAATAATTCGAAATTTCCGTCTTCACTTCCCCTTTCTTTATGGCTGCGATCTTCCTAAACAGGATTGAACGTAATTATGTTTTTTTATGCTATTCCCCTGCCCCCAATACCGGCTGATCAAGCCAGTTGCAATCCATCCCGCCTTAGCGAGGGCTTATTTCCCTTTCCATTGGGATTCGTGAAAACAGAAAGAAAACTGACTCAACAGATCATTTATCGATTCACAGCTTCTGCTTCTCTTTCCTTCGACGCACTACGTTAACAATAGCAAAACTAGCTTCGACTCTTCCTATTGAATTGAGTGATCGTCGGGTGATTGAACTCCGAAATCATTTAATCAGTAAGTTCCTTCGTTCCCCGGCCGTTATCGAGAAAGAGAAAGTGCGACTTTTGGCTTTCTCCTTTTAGACCGCTCCTGCCTTTGGTACGAGTTGAAATTGGCATAACTTTCATTAAATGGATTAGCCTACCATTTTCCTGAGGGTGGCAACCTAAAAGTTTAGATAGAATCGTCCTCTCTTTCTATTCATAGAGAATCAATCCTCAAACTAAAAGGAGTTCAACTCCGTCGTCCGATCTGAAAAAAAGATGTTTATTAATTTTTCAATTAAAGAAAGCATGAAAAAGGAGGAAAGATAGTCATAATACAGACGTATTGAAGGTAGCATTTCACCAGCTTACATTAGAACGTCATATGTACGATCCATCCAACGCTAAGGGAGACTTCCTCTTGGAACGACTAAGCCGAAAGGATATATCCGATTGGAGAGTCAATGTGGGACCTTAAAGCAGGTGAGAATCCGGTTTGGTAGCAGCTTGCCAAGATCAGACTAAGAATTGGAATCTTAAATAGCAGACGATCTGCCAAGAATATGATTTGAAGGACTAAGCCTGAAAGCACGGGATGAGACTTTTGGCAATCGTAGGCTTTAGTTCCTACCAGTGTAGGCTTGCTTCGCATAGGCTACACAAGCCAGGTAGCAAAGCAAGGTTAGGAGCCCAGCCCAATCCTCCATAAGCCAGACCAAGCTTTGAAAACCGTACTTTGTCTATTTCGTATTCTTTTCCGTCTTCGCAGGCATGCTCTTCCGTCCGGCCTACCCTCCTCGGCTTCACCGTATCCCAAAGAGCGATCGCAGCAGTATCTCCGTCCCAGCCTTTACTTCGCTCCTCTCCCGGTGGTCTTTTGGCTTTCGCTCCTTCTCCATGTGATGGGAATAAAGCAAACCAGATTGGGCTATCAGATCGTAACGGAACTATGAAGACTGACTAGTGAGAAATCACCCTCTACTTAATGACTCAAGACAGCATGGGGCATACTTTGAACGAGAGGGGGAAGCTTCCACTCTTGCTTCTATCTAGTAGAGCCCAACCGTCTCAGCCAAGCCTATAGGAGATGTAGGTAGCTGGGGTTCTCCTCCAATCTGTAATGAATTGGTGACCTTAGAACTATGTTCAGTGCCGCACTTAGGTTAGAGCAAATCCATAGAAATCGTTACTAACTCTACGCCGCTTTTTAGGCAGTTCAAACACAAGGAAAACAACTGAGATAAGTACGTCCGTCCACCTGGAACAAACCTGAAAGCCGGGCGGGAACTATATAGGTCGATGGACCGGGAACTAAAAGCATCGATCACAACGGGAGAGGCAGGCAGCTAAAGGAAAGGCGAACAGCCTCTGAAGCTCGGTGACCCGTACTTAGTATGAAGACTAATAGGGAGCATTCAAAAAGATGTTCGCCTGTCGGCTCATTTGTACCAAACCTTTCCAACATTGTCGAAAAACTTGCGCGATTCTATCCATAATTCCAATCTGGGCTTGCGACGGCTGTTGATGGGTTGTGTTAGCTAGGCCTTTGTCTGAGCGAACACAAAGGCCCTGAAAACGTGAATTCAATTCTCTTGAAGCAAGCTACGGCTCGAAGGCTTTATGGCGCGCTTTCCGTTTTCTCGCTTCTCCAGTTCCCCGCCCTGCTGCCTTACTCTGTCTGTGACTCAATCTTCTTGTCCATAGCGACATCTTCATTTATTATGATACTGAACTGCCATTTCACAGCCAGCAGGATAATAAAGAGAGCCCGCCGCTTCAGGTGATTCACCCTCTTCTTCTTATCGTCTTTATATACCTCAACCCATCATTTGAAGCATTTCCGTATAACCGCGCTGAAGTATCATACTCGACAGGAACCCCGTGCTAAACAGGAACGGGGTGAAGCAGCAGCATAGCATGGAGCTTTTTTAGGCTAACCTACACGCCCTTTTAATGAAAGGTGGTGCCTGAAACCGTTTCCGTGCGTATCAATAGAGGAAAAAAATCGGCGGCTTTATTTGCGTAAATAAGAAAGGGCATATCCAAAGCCTTTTAAGCTACGAAAAAGGGAATTGGTCTTTTACGATATCCGATAAACGGAATTTCTCGTCTGTATGATTGAATTTAGTGACAGAGTTGGACTTGGATTCGGTACTTATTAAGCATCGAAGGCAGGACTCTTTCCCGCAATAGAGATGGTCTAATTCAAATCACGCCAAGAGAGGTTTAATAACGATCTAACATTTTGATTTCTCTTACATTCCACCTTACAAAAATGAACATTAAAGATACGGAAAATCATCTCATTTTTCGAGAACTTTCCGTGTCTTCTCCCTGCTGTTCTTGATCGCGACCTTTCTATTTCTATTCTACCTTTTTTTAGCCCTTTTTATTCATAGAAGAGACCGAGAAAATATTAGGAAATGGGCGGCACAGGTAGGAGCCGATGTTTACTTTTCGTATTCTTGGAAAGGGGTGAAACTCCGCATCCGAGGAACAGACTCAAAACCGTGCGCAGCCTGTGCCCCCGGCCCCGGATTTATCGAGTCCAGAAAAAGGGAAAATCGATATGAATGTTTGATGCCTCTCTAACTTCTTTTTCTCGGTCAGTCGGTGCGCTCTTCCTGAATTGCTCTGTACCGCCCCAAAAGGCACAAAAGGCGGATCCAATACCAAGACGACTTTCTTCTTAGCTTATGGTATCCGCTCGCTAAGGAGAACCGAAATGACTGACTTTCCAGCGGTGACTACTATCGAATCAAAGACTCCGAAAGTCAACATAGGTAGATTTCTTTTTCACTTATCACGCCATGCGCTTCGCTTTATAGAATAGAGAGACCGTTGAGGAATTGGCATCTATCCCGCCTACTCCTGCCCCGAGAGAAGTGAAATCAAATCAGGTCTGCTCTTGCGAGCGACTCAGCTGCAATTGGAATGCTTTCAACAATTGAATTGACTATCTATATGGACGATCCATTAGGTTCTTCGATTTCTTCCGACGGTATCTTTTCTTTTTTTTTTCTTTCAGGGGCTCAATAAGAGGCATTGTGCGTTCTGTTCGAAGCGTAATGCAAGAACGAGTAGGATATCCGCTGTAGTGTAGCTGGCTTTACCGGTTTCCTGCTCGGTGGTGCGGTCCCCTCACCAGCCCCATTCCACTCGGTGAAACCCATGGCCGGAAAGAAGAGGCCGATCGATGGTCACCCTAAGCACTCACCATGAAGATGTAGATGTTCAGTGCAAGGGCAGACCGCTGCTGGTAGCCTTAATTGCGCGCTATAGATCGGATCCGTCGTAGCTATAGGATGAACCCTGGAAGAGGCCCTTAACGGAGTAAGCGGGTAGGGTGAATCTCCGTAACGATTATAACGGCCGAGCTAACCGTTGATTCAATGTCCTCCTGATCGGGGCACCAGAATGATTGACGCTCTCAACTAGGTCTTTTCCACTCGTGCTTAACACATGATTTGTGGAAATCCTCATTCCGTACATCTCCTCGTCAATTTGGGCATGAGCTCGCAGCCGGGGGAGAATGAATGGCTCTGTGACTCCTCGCCTTGAAGGGAAAGCAAAGCTACGTCTCGTCTAAGGGCTTACCCGACCCACCTACATCCATCCCCTATTGCCTTTTCTCGTTTATGGAGCGACCTGTGCGTAGGTTTGAATGACAGGGTTTGATTGTTTTCTCATTAATTCGGGATCCTTACCTCAGCGGTGCCGAAGTTTGGTTACGCCTCGGGGGTCTATCCCGCGTCCCCAAAAAAGGGTTCCCAGAAATAGACTTTCGCACCATGCTAAATCTGGGGGTGGCATAATAGCCTATTAGTTGCTTATGATTTTTGATAGGAGTTGTGTTGTGGCCGACCTGGGTTCCATTCCTGAATAGATTCATAAGTGGGTGGAGCACCAAAAAGGAGGTTCTTTCTTATCGGTTCGGTTTAGGTTCTTTATAATAATGACAGCCGTATAAAAAGCTTAAAGAGAGATTCCAATCATAATCCTTCAGAAGCTGGCATCGCGTTTTGACTCCTCCTCGTAGCAGTGTCGTTGAATTCGATTCGTCAACTAAGGCCGCTGGCGCAACTAAGCGAATTCCTAAATCAAATCACCACGTGGGAGCCGCCGACTTTTCACCACACTCACACACATCTTTTTCACTTTTCGTTGACAGATAAGGCTCACTTAATTATCTCAACGTTGATCGAAACTCTTACGCCTTTCAGATCTATAGATAGCTGCACTCTTTCTTCTTTTTCTTACCGTCATGCCTATTTTCTAAGACCATCCTCGAAATACAACGAGAGACGAAAAGACCTCTTTCTTTACCTATATGGATGGCTAGAAACCAGAACTGGGACAGAAGAAATTCAATTACACCAGCACCAGATGCGCTTACCTAATATGGGAGGTATTCCCAAGATAAGTTGAATGGAACTAGCCTGTGAAGAAACCGTCATATAGCACTCAATCAAAAGGAACCTACTCTGCTGACGCTTTTCATACTCCAGCTTATTTGGCTTGAACAGAGGTGCGTAGCCCTTTTTTCTTCTGAAGAATTAGATGGAATCAAAATGTTCTATAGCCCTCCGAGAGCTATAGAAAGAACCGGGGGAACTGGATGTGTTACTTAAGAAAACTCCCACTCGATTAAGGGACAGGTTGGTACTGATACCGAAATAAGTGGCACTCCTAAAAGATATTACCTCCTGGCGTCAATCGAAAGATATTCTCTCTCTGAATACGTAAATGAAAAAAGGAATAAAGATGCTCTTATTGAGCCTGGAACTAATGGGAAAGGAACTTTGAGAGAGGAGGGTACCGCCAAGAATGCAACTAGCAACTTCCACTGGATCGAAGAGAAAAGCAGGATCAAAACTAAGACAATTGATTTGACGCACTTGTTGATACTAAATCTTATGACAAGGAAAAAGTACTCCTCCGGCGCCTCCAGGTCCAGGATTTCCCTTACAATTACTTCAGCCATCTGTATTCAGCTTAGCCCATACGGGTAAAGTGGAACATTAGCAAGACATCACATCTTAGATAACCGTTCCAACATGAGTCTCCTCTTCTGTTACAAGCCCGTGTAAATCGTTAGTCCTAGGACAATGGCCTTTGCCATGCAACTTTGCTCTATCGTCCTAAAGCTGAACATCGCTTTCGTTTCTTTCAAAGCAAAAGTAGTGCCAGGAAGCCGGTAGCAGCGTGAACCGGTCAAATACAGGATCGCAAAGCTATAAAAAAGTATGAGAGTTGTTTACAGTTAGATGGAAAGAAAAACTTTCCCCCGCATTGGAACGTAAGCAAGGCTCCATAAAGTCTAGTTAAGCGAGAGTAAGGCGCGGGTAGTTGGCCTTGTTTTCGAGTTCCCCCTGCCTGTTGAAAGTCTACTCCTAATTGTACCTTAGTTCACCATAGGCGTCTGAAGGGGGAGTGGGGTTGAAGCAAACTTTTTGTGTGTGAATGTGGGAGCTTAAGTGGACACTGAGTAGTGAATTGATTGATTGTCTTTGCCTGGAGGTTTTCTCTGTCCCTGTGTAAGGGTACTGAAGATATATCAATGACTATCATGAAGCCTATAGTTGAAAGGGCAGCCGACCAAGGCTTGTAATATATTCCGCAATAAATGTTTCATTTAAGGAATAGAGTGCGGTTAATGGTATTTGGTCACGTTCTACTAAAGCTTCAGAATAGGTTCTTTAGTAGTCTGAAAAGAATGAATACAAACTAAGTCCCAAAACTAATCCACAAAGACGCATCCCAGAATATAGTACAAAAGAACCTCCCACAACAAAGAAAAAAATGAAAAGCATTTCTTTTTCCTCCTCGATATATTTATATACAATCTTTTTCTTCAAAAGTGCTTTTCTTTTTTTTGACGGCCCACGGGAAAACGTTTTAAGATGCGATCATGAATCGAACCAGATCAAAACGCAAAACTGTCGACGGGCCGGAACGTCAACCGCAAACGAAGGATGGCCAGGCCCCGGTTCCCAGGGTTAGAGTATTCCCTATTATGAGCCTACTCAGATCAGAACGTCAGACGTTGATTTTCTTTTGCCTATCGGCCGGCCGGCTTTAAGCAACCTTCGCATTTTATGCTGAGATCCCGAGTCTCCAAGTGGGCCCTCCCGGCCACTCACGACCTTGGCTTTTTAGAGAATCCCGCTCCTGTGTCGTCAGACTTGTAGCTTGGCAGTCTACCGGGTGGGTTTGTTTATCTTTCCAGTTTCGAGTGTCTTCTTGGATAGTTATAGCGGCCCATAGGCGCGAGATGTACCTTGTGGGGGGGCGGCGGTCCCCTGGACATAGTCCTTTTAGGCAGTGGCCATTTAGTCCATGGTCCATTGGATGGTCGGTGCAAGGCCAGAAATTGGAACACATTGATTCCGCTCGTTCCCGTCCTTCGCTTCAGGGCCTGTCCCTCGGTGTGGTCAGTACTCTATACTGTCGGGCAGCGAAGCTTACACTTGTTCACTAATTATTACGGTTCACCAGGGCCTCTTTCCTCCTCCCTTTTCTGCTCACTCGTAGGGGTCTGGACCCCCACAAAGGGGGAGGGAGTCGACTGAACATCTCAGCCATTGGCGGGAATTTCGCCCACATCCGATCCCCAATTCTTCTTCACCCCGGATGATCGTGTTGAGTGAATTGTGACCTCGTAAAAGAGTGTCGGGTGAGCAAGAGCCCCTTCGTCACAGTATTTACTTATGGGCTAACAGGTCACACTTTGGCCAAGTATCCTACAAAGAGACTCCCGAAAGCCAGAAGTATTAAAGGAATGGCCATAGGAATGGGCGCATCATGACATCGTAAGATGTCTCGCCCGAATGAATTAGTTGGTACTAGAAATGTTATCAAAAGTGAACGAAAGGAGTAATAAGAAGTGAAAAGGACAGAGACACTTCCCAACCAGAAAGCAAAGTTCCCACTGATGGTATACTTAGTGTAAGCGAGCTCTAAGATCACATCTTTGGAATAAAATCCAGTTAGAAAAGGAAATCCAATTAGAGATAAGCTGCCCATGAGCATCATGGCATAGGTAAAAGGGAACGAGGAGGCGAGCCCCCCCATCTTCCGCATATCTTGCTCATCCGACATGGCATGAATCACCGAACCTGCACTCAGGAATAGTAATGCTTTGAAAAAGGCGTGATTCATTAAATGAAAGACGCTAACCGAATAGTTAGAAATGCCGCAAGCAAAGATCATATAGCCTAATTGACTGCAAGTTGAATAAGCTATGACCCTCTTTAGATCGTTCTGTAATATTCCAGTGGTTGCCGCAAGGAATGACGTCATAGCTCCTGCAAAAGTAATAACAATTAAAGCCGTAGGTGGGTATTCAAATAAAGGGGAACACCTTGCTATCATGAAAACGCCAGCTGTTACCATAGTAGCTGCATGAATCAAAGCTGATACTGGAGTGGGACCCTCCATAGCATCGGGTGACCAAGTATGCGATCCTATCTGTGCAGATTTTCCAACAGCACCAATAAAAAGTAAAATACAAATCAGAGTTATGGCATTCAATCTCATATTGCAAGAAATCCAAGAATTTCGTTGGGCACTAGCACAAGCAAAAATGGTGGAAAAGTCTACTGTTTGAAAGAGAGTAAAACGACCCGAAATCCCAAGAGCTAATCCAAAATCCCCTACTCGATTGACAAGCATAGCTTTTATAGCTGCTTTATCTGCCTGAAGTCGTGTAAACCAAAAATGAATTAACAAATATGAAGCAAGACCTACTCCCTCCCATCCCAAGAATAATTGAAGAGAGTTATCTCCAGTCACCAACATTGGCATAAAAAAAGTAAGAATGGATAAATAACACATAAATCGAGGGCTATGCGGATCCTCAGACATATATGAAATAGAATAAAGATGGACCAAGCTACTTATGAATGTAACCACAATTAACATCACTACGGTCGGGCTATCGAACACGGAGTCAGAAGTGAATTACGAGTCGGACCAATCTGCGAATCGAGCGAGCTACCCTTGCGTGCAATGATGTGGTGGTGAACCTCTCATTCGAATTCAGTGCTCTCCGAACCGTGCGGGAGGGTTTCCCATCACACGGCTCACCAACTTGATTTTCCGCGGAAACCTACTATCCAAACTGGTCTGGAAAAAGAGGTACGGTCTCGCTTTCCTTTTCCACTCAAGTGTACGGCATCTGCCGTGCTTAGGCCCCTTCTTCCCTTCCCTAATGAAGGAGTCCAGCGCCCGCCTTAGTAGTCTCAAATAGAGCGTGCAGGCTTGCCTCTTTTTTGAGTGGGTGATTCACTACCGAAGCGAAGAAAAGGAAAGGGGGGTACTACGAGCCCTCTGCCCCACGCATCTAACCAGCTCGCGTGGTTCACCGGTTCCACCGACGTTACCCTGTCAGTGATTCAGTCGATACAGAGGTGCGCTTGAAGTGGGGGGTGTGCTGTCCCTATTGGGCCGGGCTCTTCCCCATAAGGCCCCACCGTCTGGGCATAAGCGCCCTCTTGCTACCCATATGCGAGGCGCCGTCTTAGCCTTCCCTGACGTTGATCGCTCCCACACCTGTAGCGTTCGTGATCGGCCTCCTCAACTGTGTATCGATCGAAAGGCAGGGCGGCACAGCCCCCAACCAAGGGAGTGGTTACGTCCAGTATGTCCTCCCTTATTCCCGACATGCTATGGTGCCCCGTGGTGGGTAGGAGCGGGTCGAGTCCGTATCGCCGTGGAGCAACAGCCGCGTCCGGATCTGATCTATCTACTCGGCAATTCATCCGGTGACTTCACGGTCGCCAAAGAAGCCCCAAGAAGCATCAAACATTTCCGATGAAATCCATGGAGCAATTCTTAGATAGCAAGCACTAGCTCCCGGTGCGACTTCATAAAAAGCAATCAAAGATAAGATCGAAGAGAATGAAACGCACGTAGTAGTCACTATAGCGGTTCCTTCTGATCCTAGAAAACGTCCGAAAAACCCTGCTACGGAACTACCGAGCAAGGGCAAAAATACGATAAGTAAATACATAATTTATGAGTGTGATCAAACAACCAAAAATCAGACAATGACAGAGCGACGAGTTATAGATTGATCGACGTCCGAAGAAGGCTCGACCAAAGAAAGAAGTCACAAGGTAAATTGTAAGCCCCAACGACTTTTGAACCTACGCGCGGAGCATTTTCGGGGACTAGCCTCCGTCAGTATTGACTTTTTTCTCGACTGAAGAATAATCCATTTTCATTATTTCCTCTTTATTGCCATTCTTCTCTTTCTTTACTGTGCTCTACCCCCTAGTTGCGCTAAGGCTGGTAAGAAAAAGACGTCAGATGATCGGAATACGAATGAAATCAAAAAGGCCATCATTAGGGCAAACAAGGCAATAGCTTCGGTTAGAGCAAAGCCCAAAATAGCATAACCAAATAATTGTTTAGCCAATGACGGATTTCGCGCCACGGAATGGATCGAGGAACTAAAGACGTTTCCAATACCGACAGCAGCTCCCGCTGAAGCAATTGTAGCAGCTCCGGCACCCATTGATTTTGCACCTTCTAACATAAAGAGTTTATCATTCTCGTCACGCTTTTTTGTACTTTTCCATAAAAAAACGATTTCTTTTTCGTCATTCTTTGTCGATTCTTCCCCTCCTTCTTTTTCTCTTGGGCTTGGTATGCCACGGGCATTCTTTCTCCAAAGATCCAGGTAGACTGAACACTAACCCAATGAAGAAATGCTAACCAAACTGTAACTAGTGGCAGAGCAGCCTGACGAGTAGAGCTCACTCCCCCACTGTAGAAGGCGAGGCCGGGATTCGAACCCGGATCTTCAGATCATGAGCCTAATGAGTTTACCATTACTCTACCCCGCTTCTTCTCCTTCTCAAACGAACTCAAAAAGCGGATCAACGCTGACTTCTCGCCGACTCTAAGCCACCTTTTGCTTAAGACATCTCTCTTACTTACGATATTTCGTCATAATTAGGCTCTCTGCAGCGTATATGCGCCTGACGAAGACAGCTGATATGCCTTAGATTTTTCTCCCACAAGGATAGAAACTGGGTTGAGTACTACGTTTGGGCTGGATTCTTCCTCTTCTAACGCTATGGCTTCTTTTGAATGGAATAGGGGTTCGGGTTCATAATGTGATAACTCATCCATGCGGGTAGTCCCTATCTGCTGTCATGCCCCTCGTCAGGCTGTGTCAAAGTCCCGATAGTCCAATATCTACGATCAAGAGAAACAGCCAATTCACAGTCGGATTTGACTTGCGCCTCAGCTTTCTTCAGGTCAAGACGCAAGGTCCTGAAGCGTAGCTATGTCCTCAACTACGACAGCTACTGGAGCGAGGTTGCGTATATAATAGAATAGAGTGGCAGTTGCCTATTGACAGAAGTCATCTCTACGCACACTCACAACGAAATGAAGGAGGAGGTCCAATTTATCTTACTGTTCCTTTTAGTGAAGTTATTTCAGTCTAATTCGACCTAACAAGAACGGAATCACGCTCTGTAGGATTTGAACCTACGACATTGGGTTTTGGAGACCCACATTCTACCGAACTGAACTAAGAGCGCTTTTCTTATCACAATAGATAAGACTGTAAAGAAAGGGATTCTTTTTTGAACCCAATACTACACCCTGCATACATATACTATCATATATAGTATCAACAAAATAACTTCTTATCTATGTCCCAATTGAATCGATCTCAATGGATCCCCCCTTACTGCCCAGAGGAGAAGAATAGGTAGGGATGACAGGATTGGAACCCGTGACATTCTTGACCCAAAACAAAGGCGCTACCAAGCGAGAAAACGGAAAGCGCGCCATAAAGCCTTCGAGCCTCCGCTTGCTCCTTTGAAATTAGTCTACAGTGTCATTGTAGAGATTTTTACTTTTTTCTTTATCGTTTTTTTCTCTATCGATATAGAAAGAAGCCATTTCTTTTTTTTTCTTTATGACGATACTTGCCACTCCTGCTGCTCCTATCAACGCTTACTTACTTATGAGCAAAAGGGGCGTTCACTTACTGTTTGCTTGCATGTTGGGGAAGCCAAAAAAGAAATGTGAGCGCAACGCGCGAAACTTGAGTTCTCAATAATCCGCGTCACACCTTGTGAAGTATAGGTGTGGGGCCTTTTCTTGCTCGTTAGCCCTTTCGTTTTTCAAAAAGGGACGGGGCTTGAAAAGCGAAGCGAGCCTATAGAGAGAGTAAGGCAATTCTGCTATCAATGAACCCAAACCGAAAGAAACAAAAAAACCAGTGCCTTTTTATATTATAGATCGAGACTTGTAGCTTTATTCTTTTCTCATTCCATATTGGGTTGGGAAGAATTGCAGGCGCTGCAAGCGAGAAAACGGAAAGCGCGCTAGCGCGCTCCGGCTTTCGAGCCTCCGCTTGCTTCGACGATCTTTTTTTTTATGATATCCGACGATCTTCACAATTCCCGTGAAACTCTTTCATTTCCGTTCAGTCTTCTTACGAAGCAAATAGCATTTCCTATTGATTTGTCCCCTGGACTGGACTTATTCAGATTCCGAATTATCCGTCGTTACCCTTACGTTGTTCCCAAGGACTAGCAAAATCGAAATAGCGAAATTCTTGGGTCATCTCAATGGGCTCAGAAACCACACGTTTCTCTGGATCATCATAGCGTACTTCTACATATCCACTCAGAGGAAAGTCTTTTCGTAATGGATGACCCTCGAAACCATAATCTGTTAATATACGGCGTAGATCCGGATGATTGATGGAAGAAACACCAAACATATCCCAAACTTCTCGCTCCCACCGGCCGGCTGATGGAAATAGACTGACTACCGGAGATATTCGTGTTACTTCGTCTGCACTGGTTTGTACGCGAATGCGCGAATTATACCGAGTACTCAGTAAATTATATACCACTTCAAATCTGCGTTTTCGAGAAGGATAATCAACTCCGCAAATATCGATCAAAACTTGAAACCTTGTATAGGTATGCAATTTAAGAAAGCACAACAATTGAAATGGGTAGTCCGTATTGGTATCAGATCTATTCCCATGTTCCGAAAATTCCATTTTTTTGACCCATTTCTTGGGTAAAGTCTCCCAACTATATTTGAAAATGAATTGGTTATCCATAAAGATAAAGAAAGCTTTTCAGTAGTTCCGCTTTTTGCTCGAAAAAGAAAGAAAGACTTGTCGGAAATCACCGGTTGGGTTGGTCCAACCTTCAAAGGCATGGGAGTCCTTGGGCATTGCTTAGGCCTATAGAAGTATGGCTACAACGAAAGATCCCTCACTGCACACTTTCTATATATCTGCCTTCATCCAATCAAAAAGGTCCATACTATAGAAAAGAAGGCTCGGCAAAAAGGAGACTAGGGACCATGAACCCGCTCTTTCATTATTTTTTATAGAATGCTCTCCGCTTTCTTCCTGTGCTTACTATTAGAACACAAGCTTTTGAGCTCAAAACCAGAACACGAGCATCCTTTAGACGTTTTGGAGTTTTCGCCTTTGGCTTTCGGCTTTGATTTGAAGGTAAATAATAAAAAAAGATTCCTCCACCTCCTCCGTCAACTAAACTTGCCTTGTTTGTTGTTATAGGGGTACTTGCTTGAGTGGTTTAGAGGCAGTTCTGTTGCTACCAACTTCTTTGTTTGTAGTCTAGTAGATCGGAATTTGATAGTGGATCTAAAGTAGGTTTGTGTTCAGCAACAGAAAGAGGTGAGGCGCTGCAAGCGAGAAAACGGAAAGCGCGCCATAAAGCCAAAGAGCCGTAGCTTGCTTACTCGAGAATGAAAAGTGGAAACCTCCATATCTCAATCCATCTCCATAGGAGACAGAGCAAAAGACAGGAATCCCTTAATCCCGCAGAAGATAACTCATTCCGGGGGAAGTAAGAGAGGGTCTTCAAAAAGGGGAGCCGCGGGTTGAAGCTTTCTTTGTATCCAAGGTGAAGCTTTGGTATGGCATTAAAGAAAACTTCTTATGGTTATGCGGCTATATAGAAAAGGCGGGTGGGGCTTCAGGGAGTGTGAACTTCCTGAATAGAAAAGAAAATTCTATCGATTTCCGCATTACGTTGTAGCCAGTGATTGCCCGGGTCGGTGTGTGATCACCTTTCTTTGGTGAAGCAACCTTTCTGATGCTCTCCTCGCCCATGCCGAATACCCCCGGCCGGTTCCGCCGGGTAGGGCCAGGAGCCGGTTTGGGAAATCACGGGGCCTACTTATGAAGGGGGGACTCTATTCTGAAATAGAATGATTAATAGAATCGATATTTCATAGAAGAATGACCAAGCGAGAAAACGGAAAGCGCGCCATAAAGCCTTCGAGCCTCCGCTTGCTCCTTTCACACCCGCTTTCAACATGTGGCTGAATATAGTTTCCAGTTCACACACCTTGCCTTGGATAAATCCATCCTGTATCCCCCTAACTTGCCAGCTTTACTGCTTGTCTTATTTACCCTTTGCTTTAGCGGATGGTTTATGTCTGGTCCTTTGGGGTCGTCTGACCTGGGCTGATGGCCTTCTTTGTCGTCAGTCCAGCGGCTCTTGACGGCTGAAATGGACTAGTACCTGCCACCAAAACTGAAGGATTCAGTGAACGTGAAGAAAGGCAGTAACATAAGACAATTCACTGAATGGTTGTTGGCTCTACCAGAAGAGTATGAAATCAACAAGGTGTAGAAAGGCATTGAGTGTTCCGACGCGTATGTGAGAAGATCAATGTTGAGCAGAAGTGCAGCCAACAACACATCTTCCTTTAGTAGGGCTTGAAAGGCTGGACAGTTTGCCCTTCCTGTCCAGTATTTTCTCAAGCCGAAATAGGAAAAGCCGCAAGCACCACTAGGCCCGGTCGTCGGTTTTTCGTCAGTAGAGTCCGATATTCTCTTTTAGGGGTGGCAGTCATCCCAAGCTGGCAGTATCAATGACGCGGCGTGGTCCAGACCTTTGCTGATCCGTGGGCTTTGTGTTTTGGTTACTTCTTATGCTTCTTTGCTCGCTTGCAGCGCCTCGACTCAAGTTTCCGCTGTAGGATTGAGTGAGGTGACGAGAGCTGAAGCCAAGGCTCCTTACTACGCTATAGAGATGTTCGTACAATTGAAGTGGATCTTGAGTGTCTTTGAATTCCGCCTTTCGTTAGGTCTTCACAGAAGGATTTTAGACCTTATAAAGCGCCTCTACCATACCAAAACAAAGTGACAACGAATGACTGTAATTACAAAATTACATAACTTTTCTTTCAAACTAGTCTCCTTTTGTTCTTTGTTTGCATCCCAAAATTGGTTAGTTAGAAGTTAGTAAATCACATGTTTATGTTTTCGGAACATGTAGAGTTTTGTTTTAGTTCTCTAATGGACTTGGGTCGTCATAGGAAGAATTCGTGACTTCGATGCTCTCAAACCTTCTGCTCAGTCTCTTTCTGCACTTTTTAGTTTTGATTATAGAGTTCTAACTCTGATGATCGCCCAATTGATCTGCATGTTTCTTTAGTCGTTCAACGTTGAAAAATGGAACAAATTGAAACCGGAATCAACAATGAAACTCCAGAGGTCGGGGATTGACTCTCTCGGGCGCGTCAATTCAAATTCTCCGAAAAATCTGCAAGGTCAACAGAACTATCAAGTTCCACATCAACAACCTCAGCATTGTCCTCCACAGCCTGAACCACAGGAAGCGCCACCCCATAAAGTGTTGCGTAATACGTTTTGGGACCAAGGTTCTGGTAACCGATTTGCTGACACTCTGTCTTAGATCTGTGGTCGTTTTGAGCATACTGTGCTGCGTTGTTGGAACCGGCTTTCTAACTCTTTTCAGTCCCTTCATATCCGCATGGGCGGCTATGTCTTTTTCTGATTCGCGGGATCCCAACTGGTATACCGATACTGGTGCGTCTGCTCGTATGACCGCCGACGCAGGTAATCTAAAAACTAACATTACTCTTTTCTTTACTTTGGGTCCGATAAGATGTTGGTGAGGGTTCTTTTTTATGTATTTTTCATATTGATGATGCTGTAATATACTCTTTTTTCATAAAATTTTGAATTTGAATTCAAGGTTGTTCCTGATATCCGTCTTGAAGTTAGTTAATTTACTGAGAATAATTCTTGCACCTTTGAGTTCTCATCGGCTTTATTCTTGATCAAGCAAGGATGAAAAGCGTTATGTTCCTGTTAGTTAGAGAGGAGCAGAGACCGTCCTATGAAGTTGGTTCTTTTTCTCTTAACCATGAAAGTCAGTCAATTTCATTGCCTCGATTACACAGTTGACCACACGCATTCAACGGTAGGGAGTAAGTTTACAATTTGGAACGTAAATTCCAGAGAAACTCATCGAGTGGACCATACCAAGGTGCGAAGCGAAAGCTCCTTCTTTGCATCAGTTACCTTCGCATCGTCAGAGATAAGATCCGTAAGGGCCGTCAGACTGTTACCAATAGCAATAGTCAGTCTTAGAGAAAGAAATTCCTTAACAACTCAGACGCATTCTCCTATAGGCATCTATATAATATCTGTGTCAAAGAGCGTATTCGTCGCAAACAACCTATTCAACTGAAACGTCATGCAACATATTCTGTAACAACAACAGCCTATTCTCTTTCGATTTCCTGGTATTCAACACAAAGGGGCCTTGACTTACTGTTTGCTTTCAAAATGAAAGGGAAGCGAGAAAACGGAAAGCGCGCCATAAAGCCAAAGAGCCTCCGCTTGCTTCTTTGGAGAGAAAGCCCGCTATCTCTTTACTAGTAAAGAAGACTCCTTTAACGGCGTTCACGCCTAAGTCTAAAAGAATAAGATCAGGACTGACCGACGACTGGTTAATCCCTCTTTCCTTTCCATATCTACCTTCTCATCGCTCTAACAGGGTTCTTTCTTTCATATCCCTGGGATAAAGAAGGCGGGATAACCGGAATATCCGATGCTAGTGAAAGTCAGTGACATAGTTACTGTCCAAAAGAAAGATAAATAATACTTAATCCATCGGAGTGAAATCAAAGCGTTGAGCTCTTTTCGCAGCAATTGAATCAAAAAAGAATCCGCATTTGAAGGAGCAGGAGGAGAAGGAAGATGCCAATGAATCTGCTATGTTTTCAGTAAATGAATCAATAACGGTGTCAAATGCCACATCCGGACGAGAGATTTTCGATTCTTCATCGTGACAGGCATTAGACATGTGCAAAAGCCCGTGACGCTGTGAAGATCGAAGTGAAGGAAGAAAGCGTCAAGCTGACGTCCAATCTCTTTCTGTTATGGAATTGGATAGTTAATCATATTCAATAGAATAGGATTCTATAACAAGCGGATATGCCTATTTATGGTATACTTATGGTATACAGTAAGAGCGGAGTTTCCCTCTTCTGAAAGTAGCCCTGCCGAGAGTAAGATGGAGATCAAAGTCCCCACATCGGATTCACTTGTGCCAACCCCTTCCTCATTGTCGGCCTTTGGAAATAGACGTATTTTAGAGTTGGAAATCCGTTCGGACATAATCCTTTTCTCGTTAGGATTCTAACCCTTACCCTGAAGAGGCACTATAGGTTTTCATTTCAGTAAAGAAGAAGGCTCGAAGAGACTGACTTAGTGCTTGCATGTTGGGATGTATGGATTCTCGAGAAGAGAGGAGCCGTAGTGGTCCCCCCCCAGACCGCCCGGATCCCACGAGTGAATCGAAAGTTGGATCTCACCTGAATCGCCCCATCTATCCTCAATAGGAGAAGAAAGGTTTCAAACCCCTGTTCGAACAGGAGGAGTACGCCGTGCGTCTGTGCCTTGGATGATCCACATCTCAATGTCAGGCGCTGATGGGCACATTGAACTATCCATGTGGTTGAGAGCCCAGGCACAACGACTATAACTCACTGCTGGTCTCTCCACTACTTGAGACTCTTCCACCACCAACATACTGAAAAGAAAGGAGAGCTCAGATACAGCAGCAGATCCAGGTTATGAAGGAATCGCAAATCTTTCAAGCCAAAACGCTTCTACTACTTCGTTGAGACTACTCTTAGTATCCAATTTATCCTCAATGCTTCCGGTTCATCAACCAATTGCTGCCCTTTTGCTGAAAGGAAGAATCGTAAAAAGCTTGAGGTTGCAAGGGCTCTTATGTTCACTATGAATGTTCTTTTGCCTTATTTTAGTGGGGTGATGCAGTTCTTTGTGCAGCCTATCTCATCAATCGTATGTCCTTAAAAGCACTCGATTTCCATACACCCTTTTATATGCTTCTTGGCAGAAAAAAAAAGACTGTCCCTCCTACTTCACACTTTCACACTGAATAAAGCTCCAAAAGAACTTCCGAAAGGCATGGGAAGACGGACTCTGAAACGAAGATGTCCTCTACAGCGACGCCCGCCCTAGTCTTAGCAATCGATCGATGTGCGCCTTTCAGACTAATGGTTTAACGAAGTCAGGCGTCAAAGAATGGTATTATTAACTGTCGCTTAGTTACCCAGTCATTACGAGTGTTGGGATTATGCGGTACCTCGGAATAGCAGCTCTCCCTGACGAGACAATCTAAACAGCTTGAGCTTCAGTGACACTTCTTTTACTTGAATGTTATTTCGAAATCTATTTAGTATGAGACCTTATAGCTGCTTTACAGTTACTTCTCATTCTATGGTGAAGTGAAAGATCTCTCACCAGAGTGGGGGTGAAATCTTTTCTGCCATGCCAACTTCATTGGCGTGATAAGGTGGGAACAAAGGCAGAGAGAGAGAAATTCTCAGACCTCTTCCACGCTCGTGATTAGTGTAGTGAGCAAGCATAGGAAGCAAGCAAGCTTTGTCTCTTGTAGGCAAATTTGAGGCCTGACATAAAGTATGTCAGCTTTTCAGTGATCGAAAACGAATGGAGGTGGGAGTGCGGCTCTTCTTGCCGTTGAGGTATGGCTTGATTTTATTGGTAGTCAAGTGATCAATTAAGGTAGGCCAAAAAGGCGCTCTTTTGAAATTGATTAAAATCAAAAAGGTACTCTTTCCATGTCCGTGACGGAGGGTAAATCCGATTCATGACGAAACAAAAAGGTAAAATGATAATTTTTAGCTTACTCAGGATTGGAAAATGGGGTGGGATGGTTGGAGCAGACTCAAGGCTCGTACACATCAGAAAGCACCCTTTGAAGGCCCACAATATAAAAAAGAGAAAAGCTTCATTTATTCTATAGAAATATTTGAAGGGGCCGGACACCATAGGCTGCGGGCTGACGAATACCCATTTTTCTTCAAAGAATTGAAAAGGGCCTTCAAAAGCGTTATCGACTAGTTGAACTTCCCTTAGTCTCTTTCCTGTTGAAGCGCTTAATCCAATAGTAATCTTTTAGGCGCTTTCACGAAAGAATCCGACCAAGGCCCAAATGCCATACCATTGATTGATTTCAAAAATGCCCCCACAGATCTGCATCCAGTAGGCACCCGAAGATGCCAAAGAAGCTAGCCACTATCACTTGAATCGTATAATAAGGCAGAAGCTAAACTCTTTGGCCGCATGAAGAGAAAAACTTTTCTGACTAGCTGAATAGTGACACAGATCCCCCTTTTTTTTTCAAATAAATCTTTGAAGTGACAGCGTTAATGCCCGAGGAGTCAGTAGTTAGAAGATAGCACCCAGACACAGAATCCGAAATAACCATCAGGATCCAGACTAGGGGAATTGGACTCTTTCCCATGAACTTGACCGGCAGAAGGAGTTCTAGTCCTTCAAACTAAAGCAGCGCCCAGGAACAGGAAGGCAGCGGCTTCAGTTATCCTACGAACAAAAAGCAGGCGTGTTCTTTCGAACTATATTCGTCTTATATTATATGACTGACGTCTCACTCTTCCCTTAGCAGATGACACAGCCTGTGAGGATGCTTTTTATAGCTTTTTTCCCCACTCTGAAATGCCCGAGCTCCTGTATAAAGTAGGGTATGTGTAATGATTTCATCCTGCCGAGTTTACAGAGAGAGCTTCGACTTACGACTTCACGGCTGTGATTGCGGATGTAGGGCGTCTGAATGCCGGTACGTTACTGTCCGCTGGTCTTCTCCCTTCAGAAAGGAGATTGCCTGCTATGTTCCTACTTCGACGCACTCCACACCGGATACAAAAAGACCTGTCTGGTAAAGCTGAGAAGATGTTGAGATATTGGTTTTGTGTCGATTGTTTTGTTGAAAAAGTCCGAGAAGAAAGATGACGTGCTTTTCACCTTTCTGCCAAACCAGAACGAGAGCCAATCGGGTCGATCAGAATGTCCTTCTTTCGCAGCGCTATAACATTCTCTTTTTCGTTTCTGACTATTTCTATTCTAAGTAGCACCCGAGAGATTGGCCAGGTTAGTGGGACAGATTTTGGCTCAGCTTCAACCTCGTGAGAGGTGATTGCACCAGTAGCAAAAGAGATCTCAGGATAAATAGGTACCATATCATATGTGTAACGAGAACGGACATGACACAGCTTTTTGCTAGTCTAACTAGCTCACACAGGGGTATGAATTTCAGTCTTCACTGGTCGGGGCTCTGGAGAGGAAGAGGAAGTCCCTTTACTCTATTCCTTGGCAGGGGACGAAGGCAGCAGATTGAAAGAGGTGCAGGAGGTGCTTCAAAAGGCTATAATGCGAGTTTAGAATCTGTCATTCTTTTCTTTCTATGCATATTATTCAGGACATCTGGAAACTATCCGTTGAGCTTACTGTTCTTGCTTGATTCTCTTTCATTCCCTTTCTGCTTCTTTCCCATCCCATCAATCACTCGACAGAATCAACCATTGCTTTGGAATAGAGATCCCATGCCATTCCTTTCCGCCTCCCCATTCCCATCCTTCAATTCCTTCATTATCTCTTATGGCTGACTGGATACAATTGCTTCTTAAGTTTCACTCTTGAAAGGCATCCCAGAGCCTACCTTAGTAAGAGAGAAAGTCTACCTTAATGCTTACATGTCAAGATTGAAGCATGCTGTCTATCTATAAGGGCCTTCTACTCACTCATGTTCGTAACACCCTCCCGTCAGCCTTTGCATATCTATTAATCATGCCCAGCACAAAGCTCATAAAAATGTCTTCGACCCAAAGCTTTAGTAAATCACCTAACCACTCTCCAGACTTAAGATACACTGTAACAATGTACTATACATAAGGGTGGATTGATTATGTGTTTAATTCTTCTTTTGAGTGGGAGATCTTATTCTATCTATATTATTATATATAGTCTATAAAGAATAAGATTCGAATAATATAGAAAAGTAAACTTCTTCTTATATTAGTAGTATAGTGGATTAAGAAAGCTCCACCAAAAGGTAATATAGCCGGTCACCGCTAGCCCAAGACAAGATAGGTTTCTGACAAGTTCAAGATAAAAACTTCTACAGTGAACGAAGTAAGATTTGATAGAATTCAACTCGGATATAGAAAGTGTCCAATGCTTATTAGGAGATCTGGGAGTCAAGAATATATAAGATAGATCGATCTTAGTCCACCCAAGAGAAGGCTAAGGAGACTGAGTCAAAGTAGTAGTACGTTCTTGGTTCAGTGTGCCAAGCCAAGCCGCTTGAAAGCATTCCAGCGAACCCCCATTCTCTTAAGGGGAAGGGAAAGAAAACCATTACATTGACCCGTGGGACCGGGATCGGTGCGCGGACGACCCGGAGAGAGAGCTCGGAATCAGTAGAGCAGCAGAAGACCAACCCGCCAAAGACTCTCACCTGCTTATACAACATGTGATAGGGAGATCATAGAGGTGAGTTAACATGCTGGTTATAGCCTCGCGCTCTTTATTGAATGATTGGACTAGCTCGCAAAAGAGTTGAAAAGAAAGTGGATGAAACAAAAGGAAAATGGTTGGCAATTATATGTTTGTTGGTTGGCCTCGTAATCATGTGCTCCTTTCCCCATTTCCGTATTCTCCAACGATTATGAAAAAACCGCTAGCTATAGAGCCCAGTAGTAGCTATCTCTAGTCGTTGGCGAAAGGACGAAAAGATGAATCAAAGTTAATTGCTTGCTTTCAATCCGGGAAATAAAAGGGCTCCAACCCCCAGGGATTCAACCAGTAGCAGCTACCAGTCAAAAAGCAGTCGTTGGACTTTCTCCGACTTTCTTCCCTCCCTCTATATGAATTATTACTAGTCGCAAGGGAGAGAGCCTTTCACCCAAGTCCAAGTACCTGCGATCAAGTTCTATAACTTGCTTCCAATGCGAGGCCTGCATATCTCCCAAGTCAATCCCGGAATCTCTTACAACCGGACTTTTTTAGTAAAGAAGGGAAAGTAGGACACGTTACATTCAAGCGCTTTTCCCATTTCTCATGTTGAGTGAGGGAAACAAGGGATGACAATTCTGGTATTGGTATGGCTGCTTCTTCACTTACTTCATACTAGGGTGAGCTGCAATGGTAGTCAGACTTATAGAAAAAGCTGTTCCAGCACCTTTCGCTGGCGAACCTTCCTACTAGCGCCCTACAAAAACCCCTCTCATCGTGATGTCCTCCTTCGTCATCTGAGTCATCAACGGCCATCCACGTCAGAAACTGAGTATCACCAAAGGCCGGCCCCCAGACTGCGTCAAAGCGAAGAGCACAAAGCCTCTCGTCGACAGCGAGAAATGAATTGTCCGCAATTGCTTTCAATCCCAATTTCCTACTTTTTTCTTTATATACTACGGGAAGCCTCGGTCTTATAGTTCATTTCCATTTCAGTTTCGATGCTGAGGCAGCGAATCGAAAGTCAGTATCTGAACAACGGTGGTGGCATAATGGATTGTTATATCTTGAAACTTGTTTCTTTATCCTGGCTCAACGTGCCGATTCGCCCCTATTGCCCTAAGAAAATTCCTACGACGAATGAGAGAGATCAGACTGGTAGCGGCGTCGAGAGAGATTCCTTTGTGGAAAGAGAAAGGACGAAAAGAGGCTACCAAATGAAAGGGGAATCAGATCATAGAACCATTCTTTCACCGTTCCACTGCTTCAACTATCGAAAGCGCAGAAAGTGGAAGAACTGGACGAAGGCAGTTAAGAATGGAATAACCGTAGTCATTCCATTGAAGCTCACCCTAACCGGAAGAATAAGACCACTAAAGCCCAGTAAGACTTTCATCTCTCTTTGCCTGCCTGGGAAAATTTATAAACTCACTCTGAAAATACAGAAATCCTAGAAATTTTTCAACCTTTTCAAGTAGCCCAAGGATTTCAAAGCCCGGACAGACAGTCAATAAAGTCAATATGAAAGCTGGTTAATTCGCTGGCACCACAAAGTGAAGAAGAAGAATAAGACCACGAAGCACCAGTTTACCACAGCTGTCATCACTACGGAAAAACCTGAGATTTCCCGGTTGGTTCTGAGAATTGCTTCTCACTTTCACCACGTACCACGTTCGTGCGAACTGAACTTTGATTGACGAAAAACTAGGGTTAAGAAAAGAAGGATGTCACCAACGGAAACATTGACCCAACTCTACTTTCCTTACTCGAACCTTCAGCTTCTACCCTATGAGGGTATTACACTTCCTCTTTGAAGATAAACTCAATCGTGTCAGGATCGGGATTGAGAGTCCTCCAGTCTGACTTGGCAAGTAAATCAATCACTATATCCAAAGAATTTCTTTTGTAAGGTATTTCCAAGAGATGAAACCTCTCTTCAAAGTCTTTCCCATGGAAAAAGCAATAAACAGGCGAAATATCGGTCACCAAAACTGGCAATAAAGGTTGAATCTGAAACACTGACGCCAATAACGCATGATCCCATGCTCATTGGATAAATGGGCGGGCGAGACAATGACAGCGAAAGGGAAATGACGGGGCGATCGAAGACCTAAGCGTCGTAGATCCTCGGCGAAGACAGGCAGGCTAACTGACTTGGGTGCATACTAGTTCTTAAAAGCGGATTATCCGAACGGGCAACAAGACAAGAGCCGGGGCTTCAGTTGGGGCAAGCATAGTCCTCGGTCAATCTGTTTCTTTCGATGATTTCCCTTTAGTCGATAAGTGAACTCCTCTGGACACATTTTCGATTCTTCCCAGGTATCTTCCCTGGTCATTTAGTCGAGTCGATGGGATTATAAATTCCTTGACTTCACAGAGTAGAGTCACTCAGCTTACTTCTTTGAGACCATGCCAAAGAAATGTTGCTGTCGTGGTATGAGCTTCAACGGACTAGGCGGATTGGGCTTTCGATTAGGTTTGATCGATCCATTTTCTATAAAAGGAAAGGACCAAATGAGCATCAGGTAAGATGCCATTGTGATCGTTGGAGGAAGGGAGTTCCGAAGGTAATCGGGCGAGATGTCTGATACCACAGCGAAGAGGGAAGTTCAGTTCGCATCGAAGAATCCCTTCTTAAGGGAGAAGTCTATCAACGCCCAAGATCGACAGTTTGAAAAAGGTCCCGAATCCTGCGCCTCTATCATTAGCTCGGGTAGTCGCCGTTTCTGGTGTTTCAGTCACCTTTCAATGGCTCCCTTAATTATGTGCGTCCCTCTTGCTTGAGTAATGTCCAGCGGGCTAGTCCCCGAAAATGCCCGTTCGCCTGTCGTTGGGGATCAAAATCTTAAAAGCTGAAACTGTCAAAGTAGGATTGCATTTTCAAAACCTTTAGAGAAAGAGAGGAACCATAAACTATAGATTCGCCAATCACTGCCCTTGCTGCTCCTAGCTTTCTTGCTCTATCTATTAGACAACCACCACTGATTCTTCTACATTCATAGAGTGATTTGCATAAAAATTAGTGGTTGATACTCTTCTTATACCATGCTTACTGAATAAAGGAATTAACCATGTGTACTTCATGCCAAACCTGAATACCCTCATTTCCAGCATTAAGTCATTAACCATAGAACCATAGCTATAGTCTGCTTGCCACTTGCAAAGAAAGAGCTTTTTAGAGTCAAGTCAGGCAGTAAAGCACAGACATGGCATGCGGAGAATCCGTTTTTACAGCTGATTCTGTCAGACCTTATTCTGTAACAGCTCCTGAATGCTTTACCTCCTCGCTCCCTATCGGCTAAAGCATAAAGGAGCGATCCCTGCCATCCATATTGCGATGGCTCTGGCTAACAATCTTAATCGCCTTCTCCTGCTCATCCACGGCCTTATCCTCTCGTATTCCCCCGTCTCTTACTCGCTCCTACTCCTATTCCCTACATATACTTACTCTTTGATTGCTGACTGGCTATTGCTAAGAAGAGAAGGCCATGAGCTAAAGTAGGTTATAGTCTGAAGCTTCGTAACTTCGCTCCCTTCATCCACTGATTCACTCCTCTCTTGCTCAACTAGAAGATCCAGGGTCTAAAAGGTACGACAGGTTCTGAAATAGAATACGCTTGCTTTCGTTCCTACGACTACTTATTTCTATTTAGATATTCCGATTTCTTTTTCTGGTGTTGCTTGTGCCTGTTGCTGCTCCTGGTCTTCCATTGACTTCCGCCGAACGCCGAATACGAAAGGTCAAAAGCAAGTCAATCTATTAGCCATCTCCCTTCGGCTCCTCTTTAGATCGTGGACTCGGGCTTATTTATTAAGGGAAGCACTTCGTTCCACTCGTTCGTCACATACTCTAAACTCAACACTTCAGAAAGAAGGAAAACAAGGAGTAAACAAGAGCTACAACAACGTCAGTGTCAAGGCCAGGAGGAGGCAAGGGAAGTTTCTTTTGTTTTCCTCAACTTATCCGCTTATCGGAAAGAGCAGGGACCTACTACCTACAGGCAGAGACAGGACAGCAAACTTATGGGCACCGGATTGTAAGTCATATCTATTCTTTGCTCGTGAAGTCTACGAAGCGAGCCTTCAGTGGGGAGATAGCGACCTCTTCAACTCCACTACTACTACCTGTACTCAATCAAGTACAACTAACAAAAAAAAGACAAACAAAATACAAGAAAGGAGTTATTTTGCTTTTTGGAAGCGAAGCGACCTAGTCGAGCTATTGTCAAGTTAAGCAGTTCCTCTTGTCGAGCGTCACTCTACTCGCGCTATAGTCGAGGAAAGCTCGCGCGTTATTCGTGTTAAGCTGTCGAGTTAACTAGACTCGAGGGACTAATCCTTTAGGCAACTCCTCCTCTCTGAGAAGAGGACACTTACTTAGTTCAGTGCAACAACAAAAGAAAGGACCCTTACCCCTCTACCCCTAAATAAGTAAGGCCCCGTTCTACCGTACTCCAGACCTGACGCCTAGCCAAGGCCCGGTAACTCTGGAAGAGATCTGCGCCCTGTATAGTCCAGTCTACCAAAGCCCTTTCACATTATCGAGCGCTAAATGCGAACATCGAAGCGTAACTCTTTTTGCGTATCGAGAATCTCGAAAACGTCATTAGTTATGGGCTGCCCCCTCAACTAAATAATGGGGAATAAGCGCAACTGGTAAGGGAGAACGACGAACTGGCCTTCAACATAAATTCATATAGAGATCTGTTGGCCAGGGAACTGTTCGATATCAAAATAATGGAACTCAAAAGCCGCTTGCAATCGCAGACGAGGAGCATATCTTTCAGTGAGGGCGTCATGTTGACCACTTGTTGATCTCCGCCTACGACTACATGCGATAGCTACCTGTCGGCTGCTCCCGAAATAGAAAGGAAAGTTAATATGTAGTTTGGATCACTATTATTCCTATCTAAATAGAGTCACGCACGACTGTGACCCCCGTCATGAATCGCCTCCATCGTCTTACAGTAGACGAATATGAACATTCACTTTCGTTGTAACAATTCTTCCCATCTTCAAATCCAACCCCGGTTGGGGGTACATTGATCCCTTCGGCTCGTCACGACGGTTGCTAGCGAGCGAGTCTGTCTGGCTTCAAGGGGGGTGCCTTCTCAGCAACTCGTGTAATGTCGTCCTATGTTATGTATGAGGTGATTGATCTCTATGGTTCTCTCCGAAGGTTCAATAAGCGTCACGCTATGCTTTGGTCTTTTAGAGAAGAGAGCTCTCTTTTTTCTCTCTCCTAGCACCACACGAGTACCCCTTTTCTGTCCAGGCAGTCTGCAGGCAGCAAGCAGAACTTAGTGAGATCAAAGCTCAGCAGGATAAACGGCGGATAGAAGCCAGCAACCGACCCGCTTCAGGCATTTGTTTCCTCCATCATCATCTTTTTCATTCATTACAGATGAGGATGACAATAGTCTCAGATACAATACATAAAGAACCTGGGTGCAAAAAAAGGGCATTTTCGATGTTTGCTTGAGCGGCAGCTTCGGCTCGTTGTTTCTGGACGGAGAGTGATTTCATCTTTTTTTGCAGTTTCTGAACAGTCACATTGCCCGGATCCAACTCTTGTCTGGTCTTCTCCATTTCTGTGTTGATCAGATTCACCTGGATATTCGCTTGTACTTTTTCCGCATAAAGTTATGTTATCCGTTGTTCAATTTGATTCGCAGAGCGCTTTCTTTCCGGTCATTGGCAACCGCAGATGGGCTTTCACACCCGCTTATGTTGCTGCTACTGGGTGGGATGAAGGCATCTATCTTATTATATTATATGGAAGAACATCGTTAGATGGTTAGCGGCTAGAATAAAACAAGGGGCGTTGTATGGAGGTTTCCAAGCAGAGGATTTAATTTATTGAGATGCATATAGAATAGATGGTAGGGTTCCAAACCTCGCCTAGCACCGAAAGAGAAAGCCTTGTTCTGCAGGGTATGGCCCTGGACAGTGGAGAAATAGAATAAGATGGAGCTTGGTTCGGACGAAGTAGATAGATCAAAGGAATAGAATCCAGGTGGTTCTTATGCCACTTTTGATGGTCTCGGTTCGGACGAGATAAACGGAAAACCAGACGATCGATAGAAAAAAAAGGTAATTTCTTTCCCATTCCGAGGCATATTGATCTGGATCCCTGGGAACAGGTCTGTCAGAAGTAGATGGCTCGGCTCCACTGGGGGATGGGAAAGTCTATGCGGACTTAGAGGCCGAGGGATGGTAAGTAGATTGCTCGATAGCTTACCCAGAAAAGCGAAGATGGATTTTCTTCTGGTTGGCCACCATAGTACTAAGACGGAAAGCCTGGTAGGCAGTCTACACAGAAGGGAAGTCACCAAACGTGGTTTTAAGTACCTTTTTCTTACTCTACAGAACCGCCACCGTAGGATTGTTGACAGGGATGCCTTTTGACCCGATAAGGCTCTTACTAAAAGAAAGTTTTTATGGAATTACAGAATGCGTTACATCCATCATATAGAATGATGCTCAACGGCCGGGATTGAGACATTACTACTTTGAAGCACTGTATGAGCTGTTTTATCAGGTGTTTAAGCGCTATTATCAGGTAAGCGCTATATCCTTCAGTCTAAGGCATGCTTAGAGTACACACTTCTCTTTATCTTCCCAACCATGCAAGGAAAGGCTTCATTCCCTACCAATGATGCCCCAAGCTTTGAAGCATACTTCATTCTGGTCCCGGAGATTATGAAAGCTTTGATTCCCTCCTTTGCGCCCCTAGCCCTAGGCGCCTTGATACCTGGGCTTAGCCACAGAAGTCCTCGGATGTCTTATTGTTTGGGACTTTCATTAAGGATAGACCGCAGATTGAAACAGTCGCAATAGATGGATAGCATCTTCAAGGGATTGATGGCTTCTTATTTCAAGGCTTGGCATAATATGAGAGGATAGAAGATAGAAGGGCGCTCCAGCTATGTGCCATTTATGTAAGTCCATCACCCGGATAGAATAGACCTAAGTTTTCTGCTACTTACCTAACTAACCCTTAAAAAGCAACTTTGATTACGCTCGTTCCCTATGCTATGGTCGAGCACTTCGTTCATGAGTTGCTATCGCTTTAGCTGTTCTAACTATAACTTAAGCTATCTTTTCGAGTTCAAACTGCTTAGAGCTTTTAGGGCAAAGTAGAAAGAGCTTATTTATTCGTCGATAACAAGCCTTTATTCAAAAAGGAATAGAACCGGAAGCTTTGATGGTAGTAAAGTCAGTCCATCTGCACTATAAAGACAGACAGATTCTCTCTATTCTTCGTATCGCCGCTTTATATAAGCTCCAGTGAAGCAATGCTTCACAGATGGATAGAGGGATACTAATACTATAAGAGGACCTACTCCTTCTATTCTCTTTCCCATCAAGCTATGCATGCTTACCTGAAAGTCCTTCTCCTTCTTGAAAGGCAGAATTTCATTCCGGTATGATCTTCCCCCTACAGAGGCTAAGCGGTGGATCTTGCACTTCAAAAGAATAGTGTCTTTGAAATGGCAAAGTCAAGAACCAAGCTGACAGAATCGAATCTCCTGTGCCCTCTTCCTTCTGAAAAGAAAGTCCCTTCACGGCCTAATACCGTCACCCTTTTCTATTCGTAGACGCGCTCAAACTATGTTTGAAAGGAAAGATTTGACTCTCTCTTATACGCTATTTGCAGTTCCTTCCTTGCCTTACATCTCTCTTAATCTGAAAAAAATCTCTCTCTCGCCTTTATCCTGGTCTGGTAGTATCTTTGTCCCATCATTCCCTTTGAGGGAGTCCCAGAGCCTATTCTTTCAAAGAGCGCATGGATAGAGGGATTCTGACGCGGCTCTTTCTGTGCGTGGTTCTCTTTAGACTATTGATCTGATCTGGGAAGCAAGCACTCTTCTGTAAGCCAGCCAGAAGGTTCGTAGCCTTGCTAACGGTTTTCAACCTTGACCTATGTGCCTGATACCTGCCACCCATACGTGGGAGACCCAAGCAAGACTCAATTAGTTGTCCTTCTAACTGCACATTCTTCCTTTTCTGATTCACTGTAACAATCCATTTCTTGCTTTTCAAACTAAGAGAAGAGTAACAGAAAGCAGGGAAGGAAGCATCCCCAGCTACCTCTCATAGGGCAGTCGGGTATTAGGCGGGGAGAAATATCCTATAGAAGGAGACAACAAGCAGAGAGAAGCTTTGAACTTGCACAAAGAACGTGAGGAAAGGCACTGCCGCTGACTAAAATGATAGGCGCATGGGGACAGACTCGTACTTATAACCTTAATCAACCATTGGCAAAGACAGACGGCAAAGGTCCCACACAACTGTTGGGTGGTTAGGGCATCCTATCTTTAGAGATAAGGAAGTGCATGAGATAAAGAAGTTTCAGTAAGAACTAGCACTATATTCACATATCTTTCTCCTCATAAAGTCTTTCATACATGCACTTGACACCGGGGCATTATCCCTGAATTCCGAATGAGTTCAATCGATGATTTTATCATTTCTTTCTATTTCACAGCAGAGCTAGCCGGTTGCTCGTGACGAATACCTTACCTCTCCAGCCAGATTGGACCAAGTGCTTCCAGTAGAATTCTGTGAGAAGATGGCCAAACCCGTTCAATGGCTTAACTGGGTAGAGCGTATGGAGAGTGATGACAAGAAAAAATAGATTTTCCGTTGGCATCTACGAAGACCTTTTACTTCGGCTGTGGGTTGATTCCATTCCTTCTGTCATGGACGTGTCCTCGTTGACTAGCTTGCCATCCTACGGACTGGATGTGACTGTGGATATGTTGACTACTTCGAGTGATGTGAAATTGAATGCGGATAATGTACATATCTCTTTCGGCTCCTACGCTCGTAGGGAGATGGGGGAAAGGTGAGATAAGAGGTCAGGATTCGTCACCTTTCTTCTTTGTAATCAATCCAATATGATGACTAAGGAATACAGCCATATTGCCATAGCTTTGGCCTCAGGCCCTATCTTAGCTCTCGCCCCTTTTGTCCTTTCTCACCTTTACAGAAGCATCCATGATCTTGTTTGTGACCAAAAACCTTTCCTGACCTTAACAGATCTCGAATTTCTTATTCTCGTCACGCTTTATAATGAACGATTTTATGTTCTCGTCGATTCTTCCCCTCGTTCCTTTTCTCTTGGGCATCTCAATGTTCATGCAATGCATTCTTTTCGATGAAGTACCTTAACCTTAGTATAGTACACTGAACACCAACCCAATCTCGATAAAAGAAAACTGCAAGCAACAGAACGCTTTTTTTCTTTTTCTTTCTTTAGGACCTTACTGATCACTTACTTACAGTCCTAATTCATAATTTCTGGACTTCATTGTATTTCAAAGTGAAGTTGAATAAGTTCTAAGTTAGGTTTCTCATATTCTAGCAGTCCACTATCTGAACAAATAATGTCCTCACATAGTTGGAGTGGAACTGGATTGCGTGGTTTATCTACACCGAATAAGATTCTCGTTGAGGTCTTAACATATTGTAATGGTATGTACGGTCGATTTCTGGTCTTAGTAAGTTTGGGTATTGGATGTACAGTCTGGTACGGGTTTTGACCCGGAATTCCAGACATGGCTCCTCAGGGTGTTAAGTATTGATTAGACTCACTTTTTCGATATGAGTTATCACTCCCCTAACTTCTGACGGATTAGCTTGATAGAAAAGATAGCTATCTATCAAATAATGTACAGAGAGCAAAAGAAGAAGAGAAGCCATTTTCAGAGATCTCCATTCCGGCAACAGGTGATGTTCTTAAGTCAGTAGGTATTGGTATCATGATTTCGTTTTTATTGGCAACTGGACTTGTTCCAAATATGCCTGAGGTAATATCCCAATACAATAATAGATAGATAAATATGATCAAAATGATGCACCAAAATAAGTATATGTTAACAATTCATATTCATAGTAGATTGTTGTCTAGTAAAAACTTCTGTTCAGAGAATGAGGTTTCTTTTTGAACGAGTGACAACGAGAGGAGCTGAGAACAAAGCTTTTAAGGAAAGACCAGAGATTTTGAAATCAGAATCCAAATTAGTATAGGAATGTGGAATAATGGGCGGGTGAAACCCCGGGTAGGACGGGGAGGCAAAGAGAAAGATGGTAGGCACAGTCAGCCCTGTAGGTGGAGAGGCACACGAAGACCACACACATATCTTTTTTGAATCTATATCCCACGCTCATCAGCTCTTCAGGAAGAGAAGGACTCAAGTCAGGAGGATCTTTCTGAGTGCATTTTTTGAGTTAAGGAAAGGTTTTTTACCATGGGTAAGTACACACCCAAAAACTCTCCAATTCAAAGTCTCCAATCAAATCAAATAAATAATAGGCAAAAAATGGTAAGGGCAAGAGGTCAATCCTATCCGGTACGTTCGCTTCCTCGCCTTATTATACATATTGGAGTTGGCACCAGAGGTTGGTTGGCGCATTCGGTAAAGTCTTCCGCTAGCTGGCGGATAGCAAGAAAGAAAGCTCAAAGCCAGCAGTTTTGAAGGTCCATGGATTCGTGTGAGTGGCTTTGTCTTTCGTGAGCCTAGGTGTAGGCAGTAAAGGAACGCGTATGCGCAGGTGAAAGCTCAATCCAAGACATGAAAGCGGAATCACAACTGTCTTTTTAGGTCAATGAAAAAAAGACAATAGGCGAATCATCCTCGGAGAGATGAGGGTTCGAGGAACTTGCTTTACTCAAGCTTGAACGTGCCGACTGAGTCCATCTCTTTTTGAAAGGTGACATGCATAGAGATCGAAGTAAGGCTTGAACGAGTTCCAAACCAGTAGGAGAGGAGTCAAAGGCGAGTTTGTCAGTCTCCAGACCCGAAGGAAAAAGTGAAGTTCAGTTCAAGCACTTTGCTTTGAATCACAAACAGATATTATTAAGATTTGGCAAGTACCGATGCTCAGAACTTTGTTACGTCGCCTTCCAGACTTCGTCCCCCCTTTCAGGGTCCACTATGAGTGGATTGTCTCACACGACGCTAGTGAACGAGCAAAGCGAGTGGGGACGGCGTTGAAGAAAGAGAAGACTGGAAAAAGTTGAAGACGTTCTCTTACGATATTTCTTTTTGCCTGAAAGCCTGAGCGGGGAGTGGAAGTTTCCCAAGTAGCTCTGGTGAAAGCCCAATAACGGCTGGCTTGGTGCTGTAGTAAAGGATCCTTATCTGAAACATTTGATCTCTTCTTTTCTTTCATTGCCTTAGACCAGACGGGAATGGGAATAGACCCGAGCTTTCTACTTGTAGCGTAAGAGCGAACGAGTGGTTGATTTGTAACGAGTAGCTCTTTCTTCGTCTTAGCTCTTATAGCGTCGATTCCGTCAGAGAATGGATGTTTTTTCCTTCAACAGAAAAGAAGGATGGAAATGGGTCTTGGAGTATGGTTAGCCACTCATGCTCTCCTGTAAGGCAGGCCTTCCACTCAAGCAGAAAATTATGAGGTAAGGATAACCTGCATCAAGCCTATTAATTAGCTCAGGTAGGCTAGCTCGTACGACTTCGTGCTTTCGACTTCCGGGGACTTAGCTCTACAGTCCTTGCTTACTTCTTATAAAGTATGACGAAGGAGCAAGCTACGGCTCGAAGGAGCGCGCTAGTGCGCTTTCCGTTTTCTCGCTTAGCCACCTTCAGTTTCCGAATAGAAAATAGAAGGATCTCAGGTTTCTTTAAAGTGAAGATTCTTTCCGGACATGAAGTCCTTCATTTAGAATTTCTACCACCTACAAGGCGAGAGCTTTCTATATTATGATACCGCAGCAAGACGTTAATAAAAAAAAGTAAAAAGCATCAGACCATACATAATTCATAATTATGACTGACGGGCAAAAACTAAAGTATTCAGCCGAGCTTGAATTCAATTCCAGCAAAGAAAAATGAAGGAGAACTGACTTCAATTGAAGAGAAGGCACTGCACCGGGTCCGTTCAACAGGAAGGGTCATGAGAGGCTAAGCGAAACTCAAAAGATAAAAAGAAAAACGAAAAAAGAGCCTTTAACGCGCCTTGATTAAGCCTTGAGGTGGGGCCTGATCAAAAGCAGTCTTTCCTAAAGAGCAAAGGTTACATACAGGTGCGAAACTGAAACCTCCAGATAGGATTCAGTAATGGATTCCTCAGAGATTCTATCACGCACGGTTCATCAATCGTAGGTTGAGGGCTTAAGTTGTGGGCATGGTGGCCTCACTGATTGACTAGCTTGTGCTGAAAGCGCTACGTCAGAAGGTGGGTCAGGTCACTTTTCACTATCAACCGCTACAAAAATTTCTCTATCTATGTAAGGAAAGACAAGCCAACCATTCTTCTTTCTTTTCTGCTTTAAAGGCGCTGGCATTGTACGTCTTCCAATCCTTTCATTTTCCATTCGGTCTTCCCATTTCGTCAGTGAAAGATATTCTATTTTGTTTTGAAAGTTTAGATACTGAAATAAGAAACTTATTTTATAAGAATTCAACCAATATAAAGCATATTCATCAACAAATCTTAGTTTCCTCTTATTTTGAACCTCTTCTTCAGCATTATTCTCTTCTGTATTATTATCAACTCATTAACATATGAATGATATTGAACTCGAACCGCAGAATCAAGCCAGAGTAGAGACACGAACAGCTGGTTTTTCCACAGAAGAGCGAAATTCGGACATGTATAATGAGAGCTTCCAATGTTAACTCAAAACTTTTTTTTGTTTACCGAATGTGAGTCTTTAGGGTAACTCACGCTCCCATAAATAATGAAATAATCCAACCGGTCTATCTTTACAATGATTACTCAACAACTTTCATGTTCAAAAGAGTTTGAATGGAAATCTTTTGGGGGTACAAAGACTTCTTCTGGTAAGGCTAATAGGAGAATAATCAAGAAGAAGATTTAGTAAAGTTGAGTTGTTAGACACCAAGGATAATGATAATTATACCATGATCAACATATACTGACCATCTATTTCTAATAATTAAAGTAGAAAGCCGGTATGATGTCTTTCTTTTCTATATTCCATTTACTAATGGTATACCTGTAGTACAGTAGTACATAAGTATGCAAGAAGGTGGTAGTCATAGTAGCTCTGTAGCTCTTTGGATAGTGTGCCTGCATGGATCAGCGTAGACTTGTAATAAATTAATAAAGAATATCCTACGCCCCTCATTTTCAATATCTCTATAGAGATAGAATCTTTGACTATGCCATACATAGTATACGTCGTATCGCTAGTTGGACAGCAATCTCTTTTTTTTTGATGCTAGGTTTGGCTGATATATGTCGGGAAAGCTCTCGGATCCTATCTTTCGATTGGAAGGATTCTATAAGGGGATAGTCCTTTCATATGCTCTATGATTGGTTTCTCTCTCTTGTGGATGGTTGATAGTAGACCCTGCTTCTCAAACCGGATGCTTTCCGCTCACCAGATTTTACTTTCCTTTCTCGAGTAGTTAGAGAGACCTTTGTTAATTAGTTAATTATATCTGTAGTTCAGATCCAGATATTATCAGCCCATGTTCTTGCGGTTAGCCTTTTAATCACTCTAATCGATTGCTTTTTATTTATCCTGACGGAATATAGTAACGAAATAGATGGCCAGAGTGCGTTGGTCACTTTTCTAGCTTCTATCATTCTCTCTATTGCATTGTTGTCAGAATAGGCTTGGAAGAAGAAATACGAACAACCGCGCTAGTCGTTAGAGATCCGTAAAATCGGAAATTTTCCTATGTTTTCCATTGTTCTAAATAGAAAGAAGAAATTCATTTACTAATAATCCGATGAAAAATTTTCTTTAAGTTGATGGCGGCTCTAAATTCCTAAAAAAGAGTTATGTAGCCCTCCAACTCATCCCATAATGAAAGCACAAGTCTTACCGTCACCTCTAACTAGGGGAAGAATTTGTCTTTAGCTTCAGTCGAAAAACCTGCATGGTATGAGCAGGGTGAATGCGGTTCTGCCGGCTGAGCTATGCTTGCGCATCAAAGCACAGGCTTTTTGCTAAGAAAGGCTAATAAAGCATGAAGTAGATTGTAGATTCAATTCTTTCACAAACCTAAGTTTATGGAAAGGTGTATTCACTGATTCAACAAGTCAAAGTAGTAGGCTCAATAATCATTTAATTTGAATTCGGAGGATCAATGTGTCAAAACTGCCTATGACGGCAGGAAACTTCAGTCGAAATCACAACCACTGAGTTGCAGGAGCTTGCTGATCCATAAGCTACGAGTGCTTTGGGAAGAACGAGAGACTGGAGTTGGACCTCGCCCTGGGCTTGAATCTAACTGCCCCACCCTCCCTCGGGGAACTCTGAAGCCTGAAGTTCAAGATGAAGTCTTGTAGCGACACGAAAGAGACAGCGTCACGTTTCCTTTTTTGTCTCCTCAGTGCATATTGGAAATGATTAAGACGGATCTCTTAATAGGAGACTTCGGTCTAGGAACAAGAGAGATGAACAATTACATATTTAGTAAATACTGGCCTTCGTACAAATACTAAGACTTTTTGAAAGGAAAGACCCACACACCCACTACTACTTTGTACTTTGACTTTCGTCACTACTACCACTTACCTCTATTACTACTCGCACGCGTACAGCTTCCTTGCCTTGGGAGTCATCCTTTTTTTCTTTAGTCCCCCGTGAATGTGTAGTTGCATCCGAAAAAACCTCACTTTAAGGTAAGAATTTCCTTTACAGGAGAGGAAACAAGAAGCTCGAGCGAAAGCGAGAGGAATGCTATACGAAGTTGCCAACAAAGAAATGCCATCATGAGGGCAGTGAAAAGAATGCTATTGACTCGCTTAAAATAGCATATCCGAACAGTTGCTTCCCGCTTCCTAGCAACGGAACTAATTAAAGAGATCAAAATAACTTAGAACTTCTATTCCAACAAGCTGCCTCCGGCTAGAAAGCTATAGTAGCGAATTTCGCTTCCATATTTCTTGTACCTGAAACTTATTGACTTTCACAAGTCAGGGAAATGACGTAGCGAGTGACCTTACTCTTTCGTCCAATGAAAGTCTCCGTCCGTCGTTAAAAGAAAAAGATATAAGGTGGGGAAGAACGAAAAGAATATTCACCCTGGAATTCAACTGAAGTCTACACCTTCCTATGCAAACGGTCCGACCTGGATTGATACTAGACATAGCTGTTAAGTTAATCTTTATTTACACTGCTCCCGAAGATATCTTCGATATCTTACTTTAACACACAACTGCATTCTGCGATCGATCCATTCGGCTTGAGAATCTGCTTAAACCTTGGCTAGTCAAGTTAGCCCTAAACCTTATGCTAACGCCCGAAATACCCGAAGAAAGAAAGCCAGGAGCACTTCTTCCATTACTATAACAAAACAAAGAAGAAAAGAAAGAAGGCTCAACCTCACTTTCACTTTTGAGCGTCACTTCCAAAGATCAAGATAAATGAGTTCGAAAAAGTGCCGCTGACGCATCATTCCAGGTCGAGCTGTAGGGCTGTAGGAAAGCCTGAGCAGACCTAAGCGAGAAAACGGAAAGCGCGCTCCTTCGAGCCTCCGCTTGCTCCTTTGAAAAGTGTCAAACTTGAGAGGCTTAGTAAGAATATCTGCAAAAAAATCATGTGATTTCACATAAAAGAGCTGCACCTTCTTCTTTGCAATACAACCTAACAGAAAATGATATCGCGTGTCAATGTGCTTGCTTCGGTTATGGAATACAGGAAGCTTGTTCGATAGGACAAGTCAACCTTATATGTAGGGTTGGACTTCTGGCCTGCTCGTCATAGGGGGAACCTCCGGTCAACTCTACTAGTCCTAGGGTAGGGTTTCGATCGATTTCAAGAGGACCCTTTGGGACAGTACACGATCGATGGAAGGTACACGACCAATCAAGACCGCTCGTGGGAGTTGAGACCAGGCGGGATAACCCTATGAAATCTTTGAAATTCTTTATTCTATTCAATTTACTCTTTAACCGAAAGAAAAGTGAAAGCTTTACTAGAACTTCAAATCAATGATTCACTTCGCTAGCCAAGCCTTGACCGTTACAGGCGGAGTGATTGAACAAGCGATTGAAGACCGATGGCCGGGAAGGAAAGAAGTCTTTCAAGGACCCAACGTCGTGGACGAGAAAGAATAGAATCAAGGGCATGCCCGACCCGAGCGACTAGGCCAGGGCCATTAGATCTGCTCTTCGCCTTTGCAGCTCTTCCTGAAGAAGGAGTCGTGCCATCTCTATCTGCTAGTGAGCTAGCCGCGAAAGGCAATGAAATTGTAGATGCCCAGAATAGGTTCTTTGACAGATTGCCTTGCTTTATGCCGCTATGCCCCTTTGAAAGACCGAAAAATAGGCTTTATGGGACCCCCTTAAACTGACGAGAGAAGAGTTTAGGTCCAGGGATCCCCTTCCTGGCTACGATTTCCGGGTTGCGGATATTCCCCTAACAGCTGATTCACTAGCTAGTCCTCCAACAGCTCTTACTGGAACAGAAAAGACTAGCACTGGATACGTGAACATTTCTAAGAGCTGGTACGTGAACAGCGGGTACGCTTAGAGCTTCTCTTCCTCCAGGACTGGATACTCTCACACCGCTTACTCAAATATTCATGACCCTACCAGGTAATTGAAAATAGGTGTACCTAATGCTAAGGCTTTCCATAAATCAACCCTCACACTTTCACACCAATAGTTTTCTAGTACCCGAGGATGGAAATTCTTTGACTTTGTTAGCTCTCTCTTTGAGAGCAGATTAGAAGCTAAGATAAGAGGTAATGATGTCCTATGTTTACAAGATCATTATTCACTTCCTATACGGGCCCAAAAAGCACGATAACCGAGGCACGTAGTGAAGATCGAGACTTTGACTCAGGCATAGTGATTTGATATACAGTGATATGCTTAGCGAGAACAACTACATCGTTTCCTACCATAGCCGAGAAGGGCTCATCTTATTCCTTAGAATCACTCTGCTGTCCAACTAGCTGCAGCGATCACTGCCTCTGCTAGGATCTATATGTTCCCTTATATCTCAAGAGTGCTACTACACGGACACAGACTCTCTTGTGCTTGGTCAGCCACTACCTAAAGAAGTTCTTTCTTCTTCTGTCTTAGGTAAATTGTTGCTAGAGGACAGAGTCATGAAAGGAGACTTTTTAGCACCTAAAGCCTATTTATACACCGGCACCAATGTACTCAAGTACAAGGGACCAGGTCTATCCAGAATGGTTTGAGTTACAGTACGCGGACCCATCTCGTACAGAACTGGTATCGGTGGAAGCCAACTTCCGGATTGATTGGCACACTCTTAACATCATCAAGAAAGACACATTGGTCAGGCTTGGGATTAAGCAGGAGACCAAGAGGATACCTGTATATCACAGAGATGTATGGGTTGATACTGATCCTATTGATATCAATGACTTGTCTAGCCTAAATCACATTGTAAAAGAAAGAATAAAATCACTAAGGAATGATGTAATACAACTACAGACTGAACATTCTCAATGAGAGCTCAGAAGGAAAGAGATGAAATTACAGTTTGATGCTAAGGCCGAGGGGGATACAGAAAGATAAAGTTTAGAGTTCTGCATTGCTTCATAGCTTGAAATAAGAGTAGTAAGATTACCGGTACTATATATATGGTAAACATTTCTATTCTATAAGAAAGATTATTAAAGAAGAAAGTAGATGCTTTCTTACCTCACATCTTCTTTAAGTGGGTAATGATTATCATAGAAAGAAGGATTGAACGATAGACCAGAAAGAAGCTAACGTAACTTCGGTGTATAGTTCTTTTTGGTTGTTGCTGCCATAGTAAGAGTATCCTAGTGTGCGATTGGACCTGATGGTTGAAGGATTCGCTCGAGAGACCAGATACGACCCTCTTTACGAGTTCTACCCAAGATGATAAGGTACCATTTTGTCTCACTTATATAAAGAAATATTTGTTTACAGCCAACCATGAACAGAGTGAAGAGTAAATTCGGTAATTAAGAGTCGATCTAGTATGGACGCTGGCCTTGTGCTTTTTGCCTGCTTCTGCTTCATCTGCAGATCGGATTCTCGGCATCAAATCAATAAGTCAGAGCTGGGCCTTTCGGCTCGGTATTCACTCACAAAGAAGTTAATCCATAAGTGACGCCTTTTCTTTTGGCTTAGTTAAGAATTCTTCCTTATAGGCTTTCGGGGAAGAAGATCTATTTCTTTAGCAGCTGAGGCGTGAACAAGAAGACCAGGTTCTCGGCATCTCAGAATCAGAAGGAAGGTCTCATTCCAGTTGGATTTCCATGCCTGCAGGAAAGATAGAAGATCGGGAATGCCGAATTGAGATAATATCTGTTTGTGATTCAAAGCAAAGTGCTTGAACTGAACGCGTTAGCCCTTGGTACCGAGCGAGGATTGGGGGATCACTTTCATCCGAATCGCCTTGCTCTGCCCCTGGCTCTAATGGATCTTCCTTTCACTCGTTAGTTGAAATGTCAGATCTTTCACTCACTGAACACTCACCTAATCTACACTACACCTTTCTAAGAGAAGGCTTTTCATGTCAACTAACTGACGCTTTATCAATTCCTTCCTTTAATCTGCCTTGCTCCTATATACAGGATACCACCGAACCAAAGGTGCGTAGCGGATTCAACCTGAACTACGTGAGAAAGCTAGTCGAATCCTTACTTTTTTTTATCCCGCTCCTGAGCCATAGCCACTAGGATCTGAAGTAACGGCTACTTACTTTAGATCACTTTCATCCGCATCTCTTTCTTCGCGTCAGCCCTTCTCTTATGCCGGGTCTGGGGGAGAAAGAATGGAATCTGCCTGGAGCGAGCCAGGTCTGGGATCTTTCCCCATAGCCTTCTTTATTCTTTATCGCCTGGTCTTTCTTTCGTACTCCCTTCTTTTTCTCCCGAGGCATATTCAACAGCGGATTCATGACAATGACTGAGATGATCGCCAACGCTTAAGAGGTGATTGAAGGTTGATGCATGGAGGGCTGCTGTCCTAACGGCTCATGGAATTCTTTCTGGAGCTGACTTAGAGTGACTTTTTTCTTTCCCTGGAATGATGTCTTATTGAAGGATAGATCAAGCTTTCATAGGCTGCACGCTTAAGCTTTCATGGGCTTCACGCTTAAGGATGGCAGTTTTCCATGGCAAAAGACTGAGATCTCGCCCCATCGCCTTCAACGACTAGAAAGCAGCCTTCCTCGATCAATATCTAACATAACTTGCCTGACTCAATCCATAGATATAGCACTAGCTAGTAAAAGAGGAATCCATCAATCACGCACGATCCAGTAAATAGAGTACGAGAGTTGCTCACACCCGGCTGTCTCTGTCCAAAGCTATTGAATTGAATCAATCTCCAATCTCTGCTCTTTCAAATCGCTCTGTCCAGGTTGGGATTTTGTCTGTCCACCAACTCCATTCCTCAGCAAAGCAAGCCAATCAGCGCGGGAAAGCCATAAAGGAGAGGGGTATACTCCAGTAATTTCGGTTAGTTACTTTCTTTCTTGCCTTTCGTCTAAGTAGCTCACCAGTAGAGAGAAACTACAATAGTAAATAGCTCACTTCAGGAAGCGAGCAACCCTATTTCCTGCTACAGGATCGACCCATAGCTCAAAAAATCTTGATTCTACGGCCGCGAGGACTTTTCAAACGGGTCGGGGTACGTACATGATAACAAGGAAACCGCGTTTTAAGCAACGATCATGCCAATGTAATTAGTTTTGTTTTAGTCCTGATCAATACATTAGTTGTTTGCCCACCCGGAAAGGATAAAATGGCACGATAGAATTCCGGTTAGGCTGTTGTCGGCGCTGTGGGACCTTTGTTTGATAGTCCCAGGTATTATTCCCCCCCCTTTCTCTTCTAGAGCGAGATGAGAGATGGTAGCCACCAGGAAGTAGGTGGGGAGGGAAATGAATAAGTAAGTACATGCAGGAGGTATGTAACCAAAATTTTGAGAGATTTAGTAGGAAAGTGGAGTATCCTTTGCGGCTTTCGCCGAGACTGTGTTAAGCGCATTCGTTGATTCCTTCTGGCCAGAACATCAAAAAAAGAGTAAGTGCTTGAAGCTCTTTTCGTAGACTCAGAGTCTTCCCTTCTCTCTTCTTCTATAGTGCACCTTTCTATTCTAGTAGACCGCCGATATACTTTTGCTCCTCAACGTTGAGGGTTTCGGATGAACTTCTTGCAGTCAACTAGTTTCCTAAGGAGACTTTGTGACTACTATGTCTCACCAGCCCCATGTAAACCACTTTCGGGCGGGGAAAGCCCACTTGACGGAAGCTCTGGGACTGGACCCTTGATGAATCAAAGTCAACCAAAGCACCTACTCGAGCGGAGAGAGAAAGACGGTTCTCTACGGAATCAAAGACGGAGCTGAGATTCTTTCTCAAATTCTATATTATTTTATATAATTCCAAGGCAAGTTCATCCTCTAGAATCACATCGGAGGAAGGCAGTTCTTATCAATGGAGCAGTCTACCGGGGATAAATCGTCCTTTTTGCTCCAAGACCGTTTCCATTTTTCTAGCGTTAGGGGTGGCTAAAGGCAATCTTATAAGACCCCTCCCCCGAAGAGCAGAAAAAAAGAAAATCCGCGGCCCAGGAACGACATTCTTTTCGATCTTGTTTGGTCTCTGTGTGTGGGTAAGACAAGGAAATGCATTTGATCAGAATTCTTCTAGGCGCTGTCTTTACTTCACATGCTTTTCGAACTGACGTAGCTCATGATCCGGTCTCAGTAGGTTCCGGGCAAACCGCAGTCATGGGGGTCCTTCCAGTGATTTCTTTCAGTGGTCGCATCCCTATTCCTTAAAAAAAAAGAAAGAAGGCCACGGTGGCGCTTTCTACTAGGATAGGTTAAACTACCAGCTTCTGCCTATAGTCTCGTCCGTGCTTTTACTCGGATAGGGCCTAGAAGAAACCATTCCTTTCTTCTTCTGGGGTGAACTTCTTCCATTGCCCGATTCAAGGAATGGTTCTGTCTCGTGGAATGGTTTCAGGCTTGTCCACCTACGACGAGCTAGGAGAGAATTCGTCTATCTAAATGCCAGTCAACTTCTTTTCTCCTTAGGCCGGGGCTGTTAGTCTATTTCCCCTTTATTGAGACATTGAGATGTGTGTGATCCAAGTACCACTTCACCGTCTTTGGGGCATAAAGTCTCTTTCCCCTGGGAGATGTGATCAAAGGACCAAAAAGCCATATTGGCTGTTAGACTCGTTCTTCTTGAGTTCTTTTGCTTCCTATCCTTTGTCTGCTTGAAACCTGGCATTGAGTGTGCACCTTGGGAATCAAAGACTTTGTTGGAGAACTTATCCTTTCTATGGGAAAGGTTTCCAATACGGATTCTGCCCTTGTCCAGCTTTAAAGCAGATGATGATCCCTAATCAATAAGCGCGAGATACTTCTCGAAGTTCTATCTACGGTTGGGCTACTACCAAGTGCGTATCGCGGAAGGAGACGAGCCAAAGACGACCTGTGTGACAAGCAAGCAACCTTACTAATGAAGGGGAATTGGATTTGGTTATCCCTTTTGGACTCACCAATGCCCCTGCCACCTTCGTTCTGCACCCTCCACAATGAGCTATTCCACCCGTACTTAGACGACAGGTCGTAGACTTTGATCGTGGGCTATAACTATCCGTTAAACGAACACGTTAGCCACCTCCGGACCGTAAGGTATTAAGGAAGAATCACCTCTATGTAAAGAAAGATAAATGCTCCTTTGGACAGACAGAGATCCTATTCCTAGGGCATTGGATGGGCATCAGAGCCATCGAGGAGTGGCAAGCACCTACCAAGGTGAGTGAGCTAAGATCATTTTTAGGGCTCGTGAACTATTACCGAAGATTCATCGTTTTTTACTCGAAGAGGGCTGCTCAACTCAAAAATCTCTTAAAGAAGGACGTACGGACCGATCATGGCACTGCACTGATCGGAAGAGTGTCAAAGAGCTTTGAGGACCTAAAGCGGGCAGTGATTGATGACCCCGTATTGCAGTTGCCAGATTACACTAAGCCATTTGAAGTACACACGGATGCGTCAGACTATGCCATAGGCGGTGTGCTAGTATAATAAGGTAAGTAGCATATGAGATCCGAAAGCTCAATGAGACCGAAAGGCGTGGTCCAAGAGAAGGAGATGACAGCAATAGTGCACTACTTGAGAACGTGGAGGCGGGTCACGATTTGTGGTCAAGACGGATAATGTGGCGACGAGTGACTTCCTGACCCAGAAGAAACTCACGCCAAAACAAGGACGATGGCAAGCAAGACAAAAAAGCCAAGTTTGATTGATATGGTGCGTTAGTATAAGCTTGGACGAACCAACCAGGTCGCGGATGCCTTAAGTAGGAAGACAGAGCTGGCGGCATTTAAGTGTGAGGCAGTGGCAGCCACCAGCAGGGTCACGAGTACCCTAACGCATCGTATTCGAGATGGGCTTGAAAAAGGACCCGCTTAAAGCCTTTTGCACTTTTTTTGCTAAGGAATGCAAAAGGATCAAGGATGGGCTCTTGGTCACGGAATCTACTTTTTTTTCTTCCAAAACCTAGTTCACTCGCTGAGTCTCGTTGCATCCATGGCTGAATGGTTAAAGCGCCCCAAGGGGAAAATTCGTAGGTTCGATTCCTGCTGGATGCACTTGGAACGTTCAGTTCAATCGCTGCTCACGGAATTTAGACATATAGCTCGCCCTTATAGCTTATGGGGCACTTCACTCGCTAGGGAAAGAAAAGGGGTAGATGACTGAAAATCCCGCTTAGAGATCGCAACTATAGTCAGAGTAGGAGTTCCCCTCCATCATCTCCGTCGAGGCCTCGTTTTACCCGGTTGATCCGTCGGATTGAAACCTCCATTAGATTCGGCAACGAAGGACGAGATTACCTTAGGCTTTTATGTCCCGAATGTTCTCTTTAATAAGGTCGCCTTGACCGGGCTCTTCACCGTATAACCTTGACCCGAAAAACTGGAGCACAGCTATAAAAGAATCGCTTTCACTAGAACCCGAGTCATAGAGGCACTTTTTGTTTTGCCTTCCTTAAGTCCAGGGACGACCCCCTATGTTTTTTCGTGGAGCGCAGAATTTGCCTTAATCGGCGAGAGTATATACAATCTATGCCACTGGCAAGAGCATGATTGAGAGCTTTATACTGTAGTCTGTAACTCTTCAATTGGTTATTGGCTCTACCCCCAGCCCCTTCAGATTCCGTATCCTGCTGCTTCTTTGCTTGCTTTTCTCGATCAAGCATTCCTGTGCTTAGCAAAGAGGTAGTAGCATTTGGGGTGACAAGAATTGAATTTTCCGGATAAGCCGGCACAACTCTTGCTTGCTGTCTGTATGTGGTAGGGTCTGGTCAACTGCCCGGCCACCTCTTTAGCTCATCTCTTGTCAACGCTAGCACTAAAGAATAAATGATGCCATTCCCGACTCGCGAAGTGAAGCTCAATCTCTATTCATTAGTTCAGCGCGTCGATGTAGAACTGGATCGTATATGGGGTCAAGAGATCTTCAATCTGGAATTTTCTTATATATATTGCAATCCTTCTTAGTGAAAAATTACTCTACAGACTAAAACGGGGAATGCACTATGGGGACTCAATAAAAGAAATTATTTGAGACTTAGGAAATGAAACTTCCATTCAACTATAGTCGAGAAGAAATAAGTCTCAGCAGGCACTAAAGGGGAAGCGACGAGACGGAATTTCAATATAAGAATAGAGGGGGTGAAGTAAAGATAACTGACGCAATATAGACCGGGCCTGCTTCCCATTCATTTTTTTTTATAAAGATGCTCTTCGGCGGGCGCATCGCTTTCTCATCTGTAATAGAGGCGCTGTAATGGGCGCGCTTGGCTAACGAATCAAAACCTTGGTCCGCTTTCATTGGTCTAGTCCGGTCATTGCTTATCTCTTTCTTCTCTATCGGTGAATTGGGGGAAAGAGTGCACCAATTAGGGGAGGCCGATGAGGGCAAGAAATAGGGGAGTAGAGTAGTTGGCACAGGCGGGTCAATCCAGTACGTACGTCGCTTTCGTTCTTTCCATTCAATAGCCCATTCCCCCCGGTCGCATCTGTTCTATTCAGCCAATCCGAAGCTGCTTGCTTCATCCCGCCCTGCCTGTTCATCGGTCCTACCCTATCTTGAATCTTGAATCGTCTTTGTGTCGGCATCTGTCCCACTGGCTGTTGAAGGTGCTGGCTGATGAAAGACATCCCCAGAATGCCCCCCTTTCTTTTCTGCCTATCTCAAATACCTTATGGGTCTTTTTTTAGAGCGCTGCTTTCACATGATGCAATATCTAGGCCTCCTAGACCTGCTCTCTCGCCCAAGCCTCATAGCATTCATATTCCAAGCACTAAGTCTTCCCTGCCTGCTCAGATGCGTCAATCCGCCTATCTGTACCTTTTTCCTCGCATAGAGAGCTGACGTAGTTCTTGGTAGGAGGGAACTAAGACTGTAGATAAGGTTCATTGCTATTTGCTCTCCCGCTACGCTAGTACTTAAGAGACTATCTTAGCCCAGAGTGATCCCCCACTACCAAAAGAGGTGGAGACAGGTTTATAGACGTGGAGACAGGTTTCTCTCGTCAGCCCCTTACCTAAGGCTACCTTCACGTCACTTCCTTGAACTCGCTTAAGGAAATCCCAAGCTCCAACACTCGAAAAGAAAAACTACACAACAACAAGGCAATGGGGCCTACAGAGCCCCATTTATACCACCACTCAAAACGACAACTCAAAAACAAATTCATTAGCTAAACTCACCCCTATTCACTTACGAAGCAAGCGGGCTCGCCTCTTCGTCTTTTGCCCTACCCAGATAGGCAATAATTGCTTGCGTTGAGCGTGACTCGTTTCCTTCGGGTGTATAATAGTGACGTTTTAGTCTCCCTTAGAAGAAGGGTGCTGGCCGGGGAGGGGACCACTTGACTTATTGGTTGAGCTTTGTCCTTCCTCTCGGCAAATTGATCCATGACTTCTTCTTGGATGAGGAATTCCCTTATTCAGATGGAGAAAACGTCGGATTGACTTACGGCCGCCTATTGCATTGTTCCGAATGGGCTGATTGATTCGACTACTTTTGTTGACCTCTTTTTAGGAAAAAAGACAAATGAGACTGCCCGACACGACTTACTGAGCCAACCCGGTCGCTCAACCCGTCATTGTATAAAATCTCCTTTTTTCTCCACCTTTTTTTTTACCTGCTTAAAGCAAGAGTTCTCTGCTAGATGCGGAGAGACCGTGAAAAGAAGAAGAGATACGGTTCCATGCCAGAGAGAAGAAAGCATAAAATGAGAGAGAACCCATCCGTCAGAGGAATAGCGAACCTAACCAATCGAAGAAGAGGGTGGACATGAATGCCCAGAATGCCCTCTTGCTGCAATAAAGGGATATTACATGGAGGATGCCCCTGAAGAGGCAGCTAGAGGAAGTGATGCAATAAGACTTGATTCAGGTTTGAAGGCAGAATCCGCTGCTATTGAATTAAGTAAGGAGGTCTTTGATCCTTGGGCATTACAAGAAGTAGAAGTCTGATGCATAGAATGCTAGTGTTTGCGCCTTATCCGCAGCTATTGACTACGGTCTTCGAGAATGACGCTATTTCGCATATCCCTTTGTTGTGGAAGGAGGGATGTCACTTGCTCTAGAATCTGTTGGGATAGGTCAGAATGAAGCAAATTTTCCGGTTTGCAAATGTGCACGTGAAGAAGATATAGGCGGAAGGAATCCCCAGCTTTCAGTAAGACTGCCTAAATGTCCGAGGATGAAGTCCTTGATGCTCTCAAGTCGATGAAATCCTTGTAAATAAGATGGCATAGAGCTGAAGAATCCTAGGATGCAGATAAGACAAGAAAGATCAGATGGCATAGAAGAAATCGAAAGGGCAGGGACATCTCTGGCTCTGGGGTAAAGACTAGGTTTCATATCTACCTTCTCATCGCGGGATAACGGCTCTTAGGACAAATCAGCTATTCTTGTCGGCCCGGGATAAAGAAGGCTCTTTAGCGAGATAACCGGCCGATGCTAGTGAAATGAAATTCGTTAAATTAACGGCCTTCTTTGTTTGTCTAATTCAAGGGAGAAGGAAGGTCCCGTCGAGTTCTTATACTTTCATATCTATACCTCGGTTCACCCGATTACTACAGGGATGAGCCCAATCCGGAATATGAACCATAAAAGAAAATACCTATTAAACCGATCACAAGAATGCCAGTTACAGTACCTATTATCCAAAGAGGAATCCTTCCAGTAGTATCGGCCATTTACCCCACTTCCCCCTACATTTCATCAAGTGGTCGTGCGTTAGACATAAACAGTCATGGATAATTATGAAATGAGGTCCTTCCGAATGGGATAAGAGAATTCCTACTCTATTCTATAGATTTCTTTCGTTCTTTCTTTTTATTTAATTGAAAAAATAATTGGAAAATAAAACAGCAAGTACTTTAATGAGTAATAGTCCCCAGTAAAGACTGGTACGATTCAATTCAACATTTTGTTCGTTCGGGTTTGATTGTGTCGTAGCTCTCTAATTCGGATTCGGGTTTGTTTATCGTTGGATGAACTGCATTGCAGATATTGACCCCAAAAAAGGAACGGTAGGTACAGCTAGTCCGTGAACAGCCAACCATCGCACTGTAAAAATAGGATAGGTTCGATCTATGGTCATTGGGCCGGATCTACTAAATTCATCTTTTTGTTCCAAAGAATCAAAACGGCCAGTTATTAATGGAATTCCTTGTCGGCTCTCTGTGAAATATTCGTTTGGCCGAGGACTTCCAAACACATCGTAAGCTAAACCCGTGCTGACGAATAACCAACCGGCAATGAATAGGGAAGGTATGGTAATGCTATGAATGACCCAGTATCGAATACTGGTAATAATATCAGCAAAAGAACGTTCTCCTGTGCTTCCAGACATGCTGAGCTCCACATATTCTTGTACAGTCAAAGGCAAATCCGTAAAAGATGAGATCAGTAAATTTACATTTACTTTCCATAAACTCTTTGTGGGATTACCCATATTGTACCAAAGGTGTCTTTAGAGTATACCGAATCAGTATAGCTATCCTTCTTCTGACACAGCAAGGCAATTTTGATTAATATTGAAATGAAGTACGAGATAATTTCTTCCTTTTTCTTGCTTGTCCATATAGAACTAGACACCATTTATTTATTTCTATTTATATAGAAAATTTGTCAAATAGTATAGAGTTTATTTTCTCTCTATTATTGTATTGGCCTCAGATCAGACTAGAAACAGAGGATCGAGGAAAGCGGGATTATGACAAGTTCAAATTCAAGTCAAAAGTATAGTGACATCTATAATCGTCTAGTTAATAATTGATAAATCTGAAACTTTCAATTGAACTTATTCTTTAGAATTCATAGAATGAATATGCGCTTATGTGCTGCTGATTCTTCTTACTCCCGCTCGTGCCTCCCCGGTCCCGTATGGGGAGTCCCTTCGCTCGCCTAAGGGTGAGGGAAGAGTTCGTCGCTTCAACACTTTAATAAGAGAAGGTATTCATTAAAGCAGTAATCATCAAATGCAACCTGTGAGGAAGAAGAATTCTCCTAGCAGACAAGAATGAAATTCAATTAGTCCCCTCGCGAAATAGCAATATAGATCCACTTCTCATTTGCAAGATCCGTTGTTCCAGATCCGGTGTTCACGGAATCGAGTTCAGATAGACTTGCATCTTATTGGATTTTCTACAGAATTCTCTCTATTACCGCATCAAAGACAGATTCAACAAGGCAAGTGCAGATTAAGCATTCACTTATTGAAGCCAAGAAGTAAGTCAGCAGGAAGCTGTGGAATTGAACTTGAACTTGCAGTCGAAGGCAGGAAAGAAAGAAGGAAGCGACTGAGTAACGCGAAAGTGAAAAGGAGGTGCGGAAAACTTCCCCTGTCTGAATCCAGGGCCTACGAAAGGTAAAGGAAAAGCGGTCTTATTCACCATAGCGCCTAAGGGGCAAGTTATAGGGTAAATAAGGCCAATAAAAAATCGAAAGAAAAACTCACGAAGAAAGCACCGGTAAGGTTGTACCTAAGCCTAAGGGCTGGGGCTGGCCTTTACTGGATCTAATTCCCTCTGCGAGCTACCGGATCTAATGCACCATTCTTCGGCCTATTACGAACAGTTTCGATCGTCTTGTGTTTCATCAATCTTCGGCAGGAGTTTGATGCGGGGATTCCCAGCTGTAGTGGGCATCGCCCTATACTTAGCGAAAGAACTTTATTTCGCCCTTCCTTGATAAATCACTTTCAAGCTGTTACTTCTTGCTCTTCCACGATATAGACTCCAATGACAATTCAATATTTCTTTCCAGTGATGGATTCCCTGTCCAGCGCATCTCCTGCCCAATCTGCATCGGAGTCTCCTGTCATCTGAAGGGAACTGGAAGATGGGAAAAGAAGACCTTTTCCAGGTGAACCCTTAAGATATCTGAGGATTCTGTATGCAACATCGTTATGTATCGTTCTTGGTTTCTGCATGAATTGACTCACGACTCCAACAACATAGGCAATGTCGGCTCGATCATCTTTATATTGGCAGGAGGAGGTAAAGCATGAGTGGGTAGGGGATTGGAATGGATTGTTTCATGTTTCCACTGCATGAGGCTATGGAATGAATATGTTTTGTCCGTTTAATCACTCTTAGCCGGTTCCTTCTTCCGCTGACTAAGGCGCTTCGCTTGTGCGTTTTCAACATCCATTGCTTCTGACTATGTCGATGAAAAATAATACTAATCGCCAAGACAAGCTCCTTTGATAACCCCTTCGTTAGCAAACAAAAAGATATGCAGTTAAAAAAAAACTAGAAAAAAATCCTACGAAACATTGCCTGAAAGAAGTCAAGAGAACCCAGTATCAGAAAAATTATATAGAAGAGCCCTAGTGATGTCAAAATGATAATGACTGAAAAGCAAAAACGCCGTATCCGAGGCAGTTTTTTAGAAAAATCTTTCAAGAACATATCCATATGACTATCCTTCTTAGTTGAATAGGCTCTATAACAGAAAAAATCAGAACATATCAGGTAAGGCTCATTAAAGCTTGCCTCAGCTAGTATGCACCCTTTATGAGCTTTCTTTTCTTTCTCTTCGCATGGGATTCGATTCAAAGATTGTAACTCAATCCGGGTTTTTTTGATTCATTTATGCTGAGAAGGAGTCACATCTGCTGAATGAGGTTTGGCATATCTGGGCTTCCGCTGTCGCATATGTGCTGTCACTGTAAACGGAAGAAGGGCTTTAGTTAGGCTTCATTGAAGTGATGTTAGCTAGGTCCTTTCCTCGAGCCAGTCTTGAAGCAGGAAGTCTTTGACCTGGATACCCGCTTGAAAATGACGTAGAGAGAGTACGTCTCTGTGCGGTTTCTCGGTTCCAAGTAGCGATGAAAGTCAAACCAAACGCACAGCGTGCAAACGTTGTTGCCATGTTTGATAGTTTGGCAAACTAGCTCCTGAGACCATAGAAGGGAGTCTTTGGTTGTGAACGTGATCGGGACCAGGCTAGTTGGCTCAGCAACATAGTTGTTTGGTAACTGGCAAGCACTTCGTAGTGGGGGGGATTAGAAAGCTCCTCTTATCTTTGAGATCATACGGGCGGACACTTGGTGCTGGTATGGGGCATATTCGAGTGCCCCGCCGCCAGCATCGCTCTTCTCTCCGAACAGAAGCAACTCTGTAGGGAGGAGAGCCTGCCGATCGAGCTTTTGGATCCATACGGTTCAGGGGGAGCTGCTTTTACTGCCTACTGGTATTTAAGTAACGGACGTGTTGAATTCATTTTCATGATGATTCATTCAATTCGTTCGTATGTCTGCGCCTGCCTACTGGTTGGTGCTTTCCGTCTTTCAGTTCGATTTGGAGGAGTCCGTGAAAGAAAGAAAAGTGGAGGTTTTTATGATCAACCAACCCGAGCTTCTTTCCCGGGTCACTCTGCTTCTCCGCTGTCAGTGCCAGATTTTGTTCTTTCACCTGTGTCTATATACTGTTCTGATCGAAATCTAAAAAAATAGGAAGAGCTGCAAGGGCGAATACCATTACGTTAGTTGCCTCCTTTGCTGATAGAGCGGCAGAAGGCGGGTACGACATTGACGCAGAGTTGATAGACTAAAGGAGAGAGATCGATTTGTGAAAAAGTGGAGTCTCATATAGATGGAAAAGTCCTCCTCTGCGTCATCTTTTTCTTCAAAGAGGGCCGGCGAGAGAGGAATCAAATTTGGCTTCGCCGAGCAGAAGCAGGAATCTTTTCCTTTCTGCCTTAGACATCAAGTGTAAACCTAAATTCTTTCCTTTCCCTTTACGTACCCTATATTAGTCAAAGAGAGTTTATTCCCGAAGGGGGATGGAAAAATATAGCAACTCGTACTACCTAATATTCCGCTCTAGGCCTAGTGCTACTCGCAGTAGATTCAACCATCCGCCGTCATCGGCGCTCGTCGAGCAGCTTTCCCCGTTCTGACCTGTGCATCCAGAGCAGAGCAACCTCCCCTCTAAGATTTTTTGAGTTAGCCATAGGTAGGAAAGATGCCCACTCTTTTGACCTGCCTTACCCTTCAGGGCAGTTCTTCTTTATGAAGGTGGGACTGTAAAAGAACCGGTTGAAGTACCAACTCCAACTACTGCTTTTTCTACTGCAGCTACGGCTGCTGATCGATCTAGTCCTTTGATCTAGTCTAATCTTTTTCCCGGTAGCCGGTAGAAGTCTAATGTACTATAGCCGAAAGGCATTAAGCTAATCATGGTTCCCGCTCTTAGCCGTTGGGAGTCCGATGCGATGGGCAGCGCAGCCAAGCTTGATATCTTCGGTTCTCCTTCTTCTCTCTATTGAATTTTTCCTGGGATGGGAGAGAGTAGGTCTCTCGTCATTCTCGGTGAACTGCAGCGTCTTCCCACGATTGGAGAGTTGCCTTAGACATTGCTCGAAATAACAATAAGCCGGATCTAATAATCCAATTCCACTTCAGCTGGCCACTTGGATTTATTCTTGCTTCCCCGCCAACTGCCCTTGCTCATGAAAGAGATAAGTGGCTTTACTGTTATCTTGTTCTTTGCCATATCTTTCCTTGCTGGGCTAATAAGATTAGGGAAAAAGAAGATATAGACTATGTATATCCTAATCTTACTCTCTTTCTTACTTCGATTCTGGTCGTAGCCCTTATGAGACGGGTAGGATAGGATTAATATCCGTAGTAGAAATCGAGGTTTCAGTGATCTCGTGCTAGTGCCCTTATCATTTCACTAATCAAGAGAAGCGCTGGCTTCTTGAAGTTCAAAAGTGCAGAAAGTGCTCTTCACCCGCTCCGCTCTCTTCACTTGCTTCCCCTCACTTCGTTTGAGGACTTGTTCTGTAGCTTTATCACCTAAAAGATTAGCTCCTTTATCGCCGCTTTCGAAATGCATTCCCTATGGACTGCCAAAATATTGACACTCGGGCACCACCATCTTCCAATTTGATGACTGGCATAAGATTCACGTCAAGTTCAGAAAGGTATTATTATCGCTTAGCGCTTGTGCTAAGGTGTGAAACTGACCATAGGGATAAGGACGAATGCAAGGTTTTTTCCCTACCTATCCTATCCCCTATCAAGGAAGGACATGAACAAGATGGGATAAGCGCATCGGAGAAGGAATAGGTTGCAGCTTTTGTTGGTCCTACCTAGTAGCGTCATGCTTTAGTAGCTAGCTGGTTTGGGAAGGAAGGACAGGTAAGAATGGTATTATATCCCTCATTTCTTGTTTTTCCGGTGATGAGAGTTTGACCTCTAGGAATAAGACTTTCTCCCTTAATGTGCTGGTAGTTCCATAAGGCTTCCTAACTGCTTTTCTTATTTGTACGAGCTAGTAGTTTGAGTTCCTCTCCTAGCAGCTAGCCGTAGTTGGAATAGCTAGTGGACTAGCAGACGCAGCAGACGAGAAGCAGCAACCATTGATCTTCCGTCTTCTCCTCTTCTACGGTCTTATAGGCCTAGTCGTCAACCTGGCAAGGAGCTACCTCACCAGGCCCTTTAGAATCATTTTGTGACATTCCTCCCTCACACAAACAAGGGAGCCAATATTAATGGCTTTACCTTGAGTTCTTGAGACGCCCAATCATAGCACTTCCAAAGTAAGCCGAAGCGGACCAATGTAGGGTCCGTATTCCGGCGATACCTGGAGGTTTCTACAGGTAATCTAAGAGCGTGAGGAGCCGAGTATATGGATTCTCAGCTACAGTAGTGTACCACTTCAACCATTGAAGCCATTGTTGCATCCAATTACGGAGAACAGTGCGCTCCAAGATCTCCATTTCCGGTTCAGAGAGCAATCTTTGAAAGCAAATGCTAGTACTATAGCCGGAGTTGAAGATGACTGTATTATTTTCTATAAGAGTGCATGAGATGTAGGGAACATTAAGGAATCAGTCTATATAGTGTAAGAGCCCATTTCCTTTGCCTTGACTTCACCAATATTCAAGCTGTCTCTTCTCGCTTAGGTAGTGTCATTTTTCTTCTTCTTCTTTCTAACTCACACTGCACTACGTCTTCCCTGTCTGAAAGAGAAGTGAAGTGACCAATAGGTATTGGGCACGAAGGCTATAAGATAGGTTGCTTTCAAAAAGATCTACAGAATACGTTATAGATGAGCCTGCCAACCGTTCCACCGGAGCGGTTTGGTTGAAAGTCCCATCCATAGGGAGTGTCGACAGAACCGTCATACACCACTTTGGAAGGGGATGTAAAACACGCGGGATAACCCAGTTACCTATGGCAAATATCCTACGCTTCCCCCCACCCTCTATAGACTGACCTAGTCGGCCGAGGCTGGGCATAACCTCAGCAAACTCTGGACTTTGATGTCCGACTCTAACAGCTTCCTCAAATGCAGAACAACCTATCTGCGAGATGAGTTCGTTGTTAGGGTCAAAACAATACAAAGTCCAAGGAAACCACAACGCGCCTAACCAATTAGCTTGTTGACGTCCACGGAACTGATTCCGAGACTCAGCAAGTTGAAACCAAGAATGGATTTCAAAGGGGAAGGCTCGGAAGACAGATTTCACTCCTTTCTTACGACGAGAGCCCTTCAATCGGATAGGCTTCATCTGTTATGGTGTGGCCTTCCAGGTCGGATCCCAAGTAATTCCTTGTAGCAAAGGAATACGTCAGATAGACGGAACATACTAATCAGTAATTCTTTGAATAAATCAAAAGAATTCGCAGCATCGGTAGCCAAGGCCTTCACATTAGAAGGGGGAGTAGAGATAGAAGAGAAAGTTGATCTATCCACTTTTGAAGCCAATTTTTTGATTTTTGCTATAGTAAAGAAAGATACAACTTTACTACTATATCTGCTCGATCATCACGCCTACGGATCACCTTACGGTGAAACGGGGAATGATCCTTGGGAGTCCCGTCCTCGTGAGAGAGATGGGAACCGATAGTTCGGTCAACCTCTTAGGGTGAGTAGAAGAAGAAAACTGCATAAAGCATGTTTATGCTTGTTTACAGTAAAGTGCAACATACAGCCACCCTGATCGACGGCCTAACTTTACTACCTGTTTAACCAGGTGATGAACACCAAGACAGATTTCTTTCGTTAACCCACCGGTGACCACCAAAGGAATCTTCAAAAGAAGACCAAATAGTTTAGAGGGTCTTTTCCTTTATGCCCTTGCTTTTCAGTAACGCTCGAAATCACTGATGTCGAGTTCAATCAGAGTAGCTTACGGACTCGGAACCTCTGGCTGAAAAGATTGAATTACTTCGGAGGGGTTTATCGGCGAATTCCGGGTATTCAATCTCTTTTTTCGGACTTTGCCGGGCTCTTCCCTTGAAATTGATCAATTTCCTCCAACAAGCTCTTTCAAGTCTTTGACTAAGCCTTCTTTCCCGCTCTACTGGAAACTTTCCAATATGCTTCTTTTGCCTAAAATCTAAGATAAGAGGAAGAGGTTCAAGGATGCTCGACCGATAGGGAGAGGAAGGAACGATTTCGATTGAAGCCAATTCAACCGCTTCGCCCCTATTCTTTCTCTAAAGTCAAGGTATCGACAGAAAGAAGTCCAACGCTTCAGAAGTGGCAGCAGTGCTATCGTATATAAGAGAAAGGCTGCTTGACGGCCCTCTAACCGCTAACTCGAAATAAAATAAGCTAAAAGAGATGTGGCAAAGAAGGAATTTTTAGAGTTGCGTCGAGAAGTTCCATACCTTTAAGATAGAGTCCATTGCCTTGCTTGTACTTAAGTCACAAGATTGGCTTGGTGTTCAGTGTCAAAAAAATACAGGATTTCAAATCATCCCTGCTCCTCGAAGTCTTTCTTCGACCTTTGAAGTTGAACACTTTCTCAATTGTGAGCTGGAAAGTGAGTCTGAAGCGAGTTGGTATGGTGACGGGCTTCCGATTCACAGGCTATGAGAAGGCCTTCCCAACTCTTTCATAATCGTTCGAAGAAGTGGCCGAAGAAGGACCGGCTGGAGAGTAAGTAGTACTAAAGTCTGTTGGTAGGTAGGGTCAAGTTGTTGAGGGGGAACTCCGCCTCTATAGTATAGTAAGTAAATAAAGCATAGAAAAAGTGCGTTCTATAGCTAGCACCAATTGAACAGGTTGAGGAGAAGAGCCGCGTCAGCCCTTTTTCACTACGTAAGCCTCGGGCGTCTGCTTTATTTAAACTAGCCCTGAACCAGGGCTGAAGGAATAGCACGCAAAAGCCGGTTGGGTCGGAAGTTCTTTCAGGCTTCTTTTCTTGTTGTCTTTCTTTCGGTATCCTTAGGTTAAGAATAATCATCCTATTTCCTTTCCTTGAAGTTATCAACCCTATATCTGTGTCCTGGCACTTCATAGAAGAAGGAGCTTCAAAAAATACGACACTACGCTGGATTGACTCTGTAAGCTGGAGCCACACCACCAAAGCAGGAGTGCTTGACTGGACGAAGTCTGCTATAAGCTCATCCCTTTTCAGCTTCTTTGTCCACAACGCTTCAGGTGAATAGCTTTGATCAGATCAAATAATATCTATATGGTATAAAAAAAAATCATGTCAATTAAGAAATTGCAGCCAGGCATGGCGAATCCCGTAGCTTCAGAGCAAGTCATGCTTTTATTATACCACCTAAAGGTATCCACTTTGATCATATCCCTCACGGAACAAAAGTTAGAAGATAGGAAAAAAGATGAGAGGTTCACCAGGTTAGACCAGACGAAGGAATGGAATGATGGCTTACACCACTAGGATAGGAGCTATTCCACCAAGATCAAATGAGGGCCAACTAGGGGACTTAGCCAAAGGATTTTGTTTAACTTTTTCTTTGTACCTCTCTTATTAAAAGGCTAGTTAAGAAAGATTAAAAGAGAGTTGGAATGCATCGACAGCTTTTCCTGCCCTTACTCCAATAGACAAAGAAAGGAGGGCAACTTAGCCGGCTAAACGATACCCAAATGGTCAACCCCCGCTGCTTAACCGGAATCGAAGACTAGAAAGCTAGCACAGAATAGGTTAGGTACTTTACTATTTATGGATGTAGTACTGAACAGCTAATGGAAAGCTAAAGAGAAAAGATGGAAAGCGTACGGGATCTACGGGCTAAGAGATTTTTCCACCTCAAGCCAAAGGCCTTGACCGATAGACCAATCAATGGTGAAACAAGACCTGCAAGCACATAAAAAAGATCTTCAGCCCTTGCTTCGGGAGGGAGTTTATCAATACAAGGATTAGGATCTGAATGAAAGGCTTACTGAAAGTCTTATGCCTTAGTGTGAAAGACCCCAATCCACTCGATACAAGACTTACAACACAAAGAATCCCTACAAGAAAAGAAGGAGACTTTACCTTGACTTAGAGAGGGGCAAATGAACCAACAAAGAAAAATTATGAAAAGAAAAATAAGGACTAATTCCTTACTATAACAAGTTAGCAAGTAAACTACCTTTCGTTGGGACCTTAAGTTTAGTTTCTTTCATGCCTCATAAATCGATATCGAAGAAGGTCACAGAGGTACTAGGCAACAAGAACATGCCATAAAATGCATTATGTTTCGCGGAATTCCACTATTCAAAGTAGTAAGTAAGAGTAAGGAGCAAAGCGTGAAGGTAGAATATGCGCAAGAAAGACGTCAGTTCATAAACCTTTAGGGTCAGAGGTTAGCATTCCTGCAGTTAAGTAGGACGAATAGTCACTTTTCTGATACTCTTTGATGAGAGATAGGCGAGGCGGGAGAGAAAGACTGCTTGACGGTGTTCTCTGTCCCGATTTCCCGGTCCTAGAAATAGAAAAAGATAAGATAGGTCGTAGCTTGGTTATCAATAGGCTTGGAAGAGGGGCTAGTCGAGAAAGCGGCGCATTCATGGTGTCTGGAATCTTTGTCAATAAAATGAATCTATCTAGTAGGGGCTTAGTTCTATTCAAGATTAAGGCGAGGGAAGAGGAAGAAAAAGTACTCCAACTACTTTATGTTTCAAACTTACTTGCCCGGCACACAGCTCTATGCTTCGCATACCTCGTCATAAAGTATCCAGACTCTCTCTCATCAGTTTGAGATTCCAAGGCCAAGCGCTAGCGCCCAGGCTTACGAGCAAGGTGAAGCTGTCTTACTCGTTACTTTTATTCCACTCGTTTGGTGGGCTCTTATTTGCCAGATAAGAAGATCTTTTGCCAATTCTAACAATCTCACTCACCTCCTGATTCAATAGATACTGATTCGTCAGCAAGTTAGATCCGTATCCAAGACTACATAAGTCATTTTCAACAACAGGGTATAGGAAAAGAGCTAGGAAAGAAGGCGGCATAAACTCTCATTTCTTGTCCTCTTTTCCCCGGTCGCCTGCTCTATGGTATGTAAACCTACTGCCTTATTATATTCCTTCCTATGAAAGAACTCAAGCTTAAGCAAGTCCAGTCCACCTCTATGAGGCTCTCTCTTATAGCGTATAGCACCACTTTCTCCTATCTTCACTTTCTCTCCTTTCTTCAGCCCTTTTATAAAGGCAAAAGGCCTTAATCATCAGACAGAAAGACCCGATAAAGACAAGAAAAAGGCGTTGAGCAAGGAAATGAAGGCAAAGAAGAGGACAGATCAAAAAGAGCTAGCATCACCGGCACCAGCAGCAAGGGCGAGAGCAGGATTCATTGCTGGCACACCATCCCTCCATTCATGACATACCATAGCGCTTAAAGCACATGCATGAAAAATGGAATGAGTTTACTTTTTCCACTCGAAAGCTTTAGTTTTGTTCACAGCCAAGGCTTCCATGTCATGCTTTAGACTCAATCAGTAACTTGCCGCTGCTTCTCCAATTGCTGAAGAATGTAGTAAGCTCGATTGACAGAGGGAAAAGGATCCATGGACAGAATCTGACCTCGTGTAGTGTCATAAGTGCTATTCAATCCCATTAGGAATTGCAACATATGATTCCGATTCTCAAGCTCCTGGTAGGAAAGATTCATTTATCCAGCCACCCAACCCATTAGACAGGCTAAGGCCAGAAAAGGTAGCTATTCCCCTCCTGTATGTAGTCAATCGTTATGGTTGATGACTACCTCTCATAGGATGGGTTCCCAAGGCAGGGAATGAAGCATCTGTTCTAAGTGTTGAAGGTTGCGATATCCATCCCGATAAGGAAGGAATGAGTTGAAAGTTTCCTCGTCTGAGAAATGAGCGAAAGCAAAGGAAGAAAGTTGAACCAATTTGTTTAACGCGTTCATTTCACTACGGTACACTCCCACCTTAGTTTGGAGTTCCAGTAGGCTAGCTCAGCGTTAAAGGGATGCGCCCCACATTGTTACCGTTAGGCGCGTTCTTGTTCATTTGCTGAGAAGGGGCCCGCAGTGAAAATAGGCCATGCAGCGGAGGCTAACAAAGAAGAAAGGCTGCTAAACGACGGGTAAGGATACCACCTGAGATGGGATCGAGCTCGGTGAAAGGCTAACAAGCGTGAACCTCAAAATCCTTTCAAGAAAGAAAACTCTTCCCCTCAGCTTGAAAGCGGAAAAGAGGCTAAAAGTAAAGAGAAAACTGACGAATTTCATTCCTTATAAGGGGCCAAAACTCTGTCATTAGCCAAGGCGGATAAACAAGAGCCCTGCGTCGATGCAGCGTCAGCATGTGTTGCTAAAACCGAATCTGCAAGGGCTGCTAAACAATCAAACCTTCCCAGCCGTCGGTTCTAAAGACCGGACTTACGACTGTTTAGAGAATTCCCGGTGTGAAGAGTTTAGGGCTACGCCGCGTGACGCTACAGGCAAGCGATAGAAAGACTTAAATAAAAGCACCTTCCCCAGGGCCTTATAAAGGCTTAATCCCGTAATGGAACTCTTAAAAGGAACTCCGCCCGCGGCTGCCGAAAAGGCGGATTTACATGAATCTCAAGTTCAATCTTCCCCTTCTCTTTCTATGGCCATGAAGGATCTTGCCCTCGGGATGTCTTCCCATGCAAGCAATTCAGTCAAGTCCTTTCCTGCGGGGTGAGTTTCATTTAGGTCAACGGTTGCAAGTCGGATATCCCCCTGCGCTCAGTCATTCCATTTGGTAATCTATTCTGCTTCGGTTGCCCTTGTCTTTTAGGCCGAATACTCTTCACCGATCGGGGAGAAAAGATCCCTTTAGTAAGCAAGTAATAAAGCAAGCTTTTGCTTTCCAATAGAGAATAGAATTCTCTAACTTGAATCTATTTGATCTTTTACTTTTTTCTTTAGGTCTTTTCCGAGACATTAATGAAAAAGGTCAAGCGTAGTCACTCCACTTTTGAGCCTTTCAAGCAGTCCTATTTACAGTGATTAATATAGCTAGTAGGAGCCTCCTTCACAGAGGCTAATATCGTTAGTACCGGTAACATTCTAAGCCCCATATGGGGGATGGGAGTGCCTAATCCAAGGAAAGAAGAAAAGAGAAGTTTATCAGCCCTTCGCTTTGCTGTCGCATTCAGCAAGTCCTTTCAAGCGGACTTAGTCAGTCCACTAGCAATACTTAAGTACAATAATGCCCCTTCCGCTACTAAGCCTTACGGGAAGGATGTTTGGCGAGGAACGGAGGAAATCATCCGATTCGCCGACACTTTGAAACTCTATAAGCCTATGGTAAACGGAAGACTCATAATGAAATGTCAACTCTTCGTTCGGGAAAAGACTTACTCAATAGTTTATTTGTTATAAGGGCACGGGCGGATTCAGGGAGGGTGGGAGTTTTGCAAGAACTTGTTCGTGTCGTGCGTGGGTGTTCCCGTTTGAAATGGGGTGAATGGTGTAAAGTAAGAGACTCCCGAACGGATTTCAGTCCTTCTGGTGTAGTTCTTTGCCGGAAGTTCTAAGCTTGATCTTCGACCGGAACTAACTGTAGTTTGAAGTTCGAAACGATCTGCGACTGCTCCTGCAACCGTTGTTACGGGACCCGTACATTCTGACGCTAAGGCAAGTAGCTAGTCCCCGGCTAAAGAGAAGTCTGAGGTGACATCAACAACTCCTAGCTTCATTGCCCAAAGCTACCAAGCGAGAAAACGGAAAGCGCGCCATAAAGCCTTCGAGCCTCCGCTTGCTTGAAATAAAAGTTAAGATATATATCTCCATCCGGTGGGAGTTGCTATCCATATAGTTCCATGGCAGTTCTACTTGCAGCCATTGAGAGTTCTCTTGCATCCGCTTTCAATCCAGCAGAGTAAGGGGCAAAAGGATCTGACGCAAGTTGGAGCTAAGGATCGACAGAAAGCTAGGGTTTTTCGTGCTTCTCCCTTCTTATCCTTTTCTAAGGAACTAAGGAGTTAACGATATCTCGCTTAAGGAGATATGACGCCAAGCGATTCACCTGATCCAGACACGCCAATAGGCGGGTTTGAAGATAGTAAGTAAGAGTAGTGGCATTCTCATCAAAAGGATAAGTAAGTTCGCAATCCAGTGATAAAGTGAAAAAAGGTGCTTTTTTCTGCGGATATTCCCTGGTGAGGATATGCATATAATATTTTAGGTATTAGAGTGCATCAAGATTATAGGTTACAGTTTCTAATCTATAGGATTGATTCTGGCTTCTGGAGGACTACTAACGTCACTATGCTTTCTCTCCGGGCCTTTGCTAAAAACGTTGGAAGGAACGAAGGCTTTCTGTGGGTAAGGCAAAGGTAGATGTAATATTGCGATATGTGTCTTACCTTGGTAATTCCTTTATTTACCTAGTGGGTCTAACTAGATTTTATGTAACAGGAAGAGGAGAATCGCCCTAAAGAGCCTGCCTAGTCCTTCTCGAATCCTGAGAGTTCTGTTCCATTTCGTAAGCGAGTGTTCAGTGTGAAGTACTTCCATTCGCCCCTCCTCCAATTGCGGACTCCTTGTCAGAAGAGTTATCAAGCGCAAGGGAAAAGACTAGCAAGCCAATTACAGTTCAAAGGGTTGGTGTTCGAATTCTCTTCTCATTGGATCCAGTTGGAATTGTAGTTCTCTTTGCTGTTGTGCCAAGCGAGGGAGTTCTTTGATAACTCTACCAATAATTAGGGTGCAGGCAAGTTGACTCGCTTCTCCTCGAATTGCATAAGAAAGACTGGAGAGCCCGCAAGCATTTGCTTATAGAATGGTGGAGGGAGGAAGAGGTAGCAATACATTCCGCCTGATGCTTGATCACTGCATTCGTGATATATCAAATGAGCTCTCCGATCTATGATGAATAGTTCCTTTTATAGGATCATATTTCTTTCTAGTCCGTCGTATTTTAATTGGACCTTTCTCCTTGACTTCCGTTTTGGAATATTTGAATCCGGGATTGGAACGACCTATGTTGTAACGGAGGAGAGAAGGTAAACCAGCTTCCTTTGGTCGCCTCTCCCGTCTGGTCGAGTAGCTTTCGCTCCTTCCTACTTACTTTATTATAATATAAGCGGCTACGTGGCCTATTGGGAGCTTTTTAGTCATAGTGGGTCGGAAATCACTTTGCAGGTCAAGATCATAGGAAGAGGGAAGAACAAGGGAGAAGATCTTTTTTAAAAGAAGACGATTCCAAAAGAAACTCAAAACGGAGAATAGGATGCCTTAAAGGTAAATAAGAAAGATCATAAATGAAAAAGAAAATAGCTGCCTAGCCCGCGGGAAACAGAAGGTTAGGTTAGGAAGGGAGAAAGGATATTTACCAAGACTACTGAAAGAGCACAGATTCGGCTTGGGAGTTCTCACTCGGGCTACTAATCTCCTCTTCTCCTACTCATAAGAACCAGAACAGGCACTCGTAATCGTCCCTAACCTCTGTCTCTAACCTATTCCCTTTCCTCTTTCCTTTTACCCTTTGAACAGCAAGCCGGAACTGGATTACATTTCAATAGAAAAAGCTATCAATGGTCACATTGAGACGGGAACAGAAGGGAAGTTCGCCCTCCAGTTCTATTCCTTTGGATGAGACGGCGGTGAGCAATCGATAGAGAGCAAGGGATGCTAGCGCTCTTCTACTCATATTCCTTGCTTCAGTTGGTTCAGGAAGCTTTGGCATCGAGACGCATTACGATAGCTATTGCTGGCCGGGTGGGATTCTCTCTCTATCTAATGGTTATGAATAAAGTGATGAATCTTTTGGATCCTTTGCCCCTTACCTCAGTAGCTGGGAAGGCAGGCCCTTAGCTTCAACTAGTTCAGTTTGAGTCTTTCTCAGGCCTAGCCAGAAGGCCGTCTACAGAAGGTCTAATTCTGAGCCCAAGCTCCATTTATTGACCTATTCGCTTTCCTGAACAAAGTAAAAGAGGGCGGAATGCAATTCGTCTGAGCTTAGTCTTCTCTTCTGAGACGATCTTCAGCTGGGGAAAGGGAACTGAAGAAGAAGGGACGGGGTGAAGAAAGCTCCTTCTCTTATAGGAGAGGGGCTATTGAATGAAAAAGAAAGTCTTCAAGAAGGAATCATAAAAGAAATAGCTTTCGACTAAAGACGCAGACGATGAGGAAAAGTATGCTTTAATAAACTAGCTCGGGGGAAGCTTAAGACAGGACATCGGGGCTTTTGCATGAAGGTAGGGCAATGCAGCCCGAGGAGTGGGACTGTGAAAGCTGCAGCAACCCTTGATCCTAGCCCGCGGACTTGAACCACTTTCTTCAGTGAGAAGAGTGAAAAAAGGAAGTTGAGTTCAAGTTTGGAGCACATGGCATAAGCGGGATGACTCTAAAAGCGTCGGAGATTCTTATGGTTAAAGCGGGCATTCCGGAAAGATCTTTCAAAATAGAAGAAAGAGAAAGCGCTAGAACCGATGTAAGATCCGCTACAACTATCAGTCGATCTGCTACCTTCCTCAGGGTACTAAACAACTAGACTCATCCCCCTTTCTCCTTTTAGCGGTCGACTAGCGGTTGTGAACTCATTCCTCCCTTTGCAATACCAGCCCGTGAAGTGCCACAGAATCGGTTGTGCTCTCCCTCTTCCCCTCTATCATAAGATTGCCTTGTGTGGAAGGTTGACTCTTCACTTCAGTCAATGGGAGGAATCTCCTTATCGTCGGTTCTTTGTATGGCACTAACAACTATCTTTCTTACGCGAGACATAAAGGAAAGTCTAACTACCGAAGCTCTTTCAACTTGTCCTGTCTTTGGATAAGTATTGCGGTTAAGTCAGTTAAGAAGATGAGAGTCGGAAAATGGAAATAAGAACTGTCAAGTGATTCTTGAATGCTTCTACTTATGTAGATGGAGTCCAGTACGCGTATATATATACTGAGAATTCCAACGATCGTCAAACTCTTTCCCAGCCCAGCCGGACAAAAGGTATAGCATCACATTTTAACAGACAGATGAAAGCTAGGTCTCTACTCCAGGAAGAAAGGCCTTGTTATCATAACGATCGACGTAAGGAAAGTAAGGTCGTTAGTCCAACTAAGACTTCCATGAAAAGTCTCATTCAACATGAATGAGGAGTTTCTTACTGACCGCTAAACCTTCTCTACTTTTGAAGATAGACTGGAAAGCAAGCTCAGAGAATAGAATAGCTAAGTGGAAGTCAGAGACTCCGGAACTTAGACTACCTATGTGCTGGTAAACTCCACCTAGACTGAGATTCATCAGTTCGATCATTTACTTTATGTCCTAAGTCCTATATCCTCCTTCTCACTCCTCGGAAAGATTCTTCATTCGAGTTAGCTTCTTTCGCTCCTTCACCCTTGACTGCATTCTCATCCGCTAAACCTCCTCCTTCTGAGAATGGTTTTAGCCCGCTCCTCTCCCGGTGGTCGTTCAAAAAGAAACCTCTTTCATTTTTTTAAGTCATTTTCAGAGCCAAAAGTATAATAGTCAAGGTAACTTCACTCTTCTCAGGTTAGTATCCTATGGCCCAGAACTCTTTTTTCTTTTCTTTCTTTTTTTAGTACTCTATTCACTACGCCACCTCAGCAGCTGTGACTTGAACTACTGTCTGCATTACTGGGTTGGTTGCAAGCGGCTTTGGAAATGAAAATTCGTCACTGTCAAGTGTATGGGGATTCATCCCTGATTATCTTTCAAACAATCGGGAAATAGAAAACTCTTCACCCCTTCTTACTTCCCTATCATCCTGTTAAGATCGGATAAAAAAGTTTCGTTCCATTGAGTTCAATTACATGCCCCGATCCAAGAAGAAATTCGCCGACGCCCTGGCGACGCATCAATGATTAGGGTAACAGAAGGAACAGTTGTCTAACCTCTCCAGGTCTAAACTCGGGACGTCCCATCATACTGCTTGATGATAGATGGAAAGCCCTGGTATTATGATATCATATCAAGCGGTATATTCAGCATCGTGAGTATCCTCCTGGTATCTCTGAAGTCGACAAGAAAACAGCAGATTGGCAATGAGTTTCTTTCTCAATGGAGAAAGACTTGACAATTCTATGCTACTAAGATGTGTAGATGCCAAAGAGGCAAAAGCTTTCATGGAAGAAGTGCATGAAGGGATATGTGGGACTCATGCGAATGGGCATATGTTAGAAATAGAAATTCATAGAGCCGTTTTGGCTCACACTGGAGACGGATTGCATTGAATATGTGCGAAAGTGTCACAAGTGCCAAATCTCTGCTGACTTCATTAATGCTCCGCCTTATAATCCCAGAAGTGAGGATTTTTTCTGCAGGCGAGTCGCTTGAGCCGGCGACAAAGGATGAGAAGAAAACCTGGCCTTTCAAGTACTAATCCTACCTGGTCCCGTCCCATACATTAAGGGATACCCTGTTTTTGAGCTGACCCTTGATAAGGAACTGGGCCGTCACAGATCTCCAGAAGATTCCACCTCTGGAAAGAAATCACTGGTGCTCGACCGTACAGGGATTCTCTACAATGAGATTTTCGGGATTCAAGAAATAGTCATTTAAATGGCTGGACGGGGCAGCTTCGCAAAGTTTCAGTTTAACGTTCGTTGCCTGACGCCTATCATTTGGTTGTACCATTTCGGAGAGATGGAATCGACAGCAGACTGATTTTGAAGCTGTAACAGTCGTTGTTCTTGATTTGATGCAACAAAAAGGCGCTTCGCACCTTGTGGACATTACTACCCTTCTGATTGGGTATCAGAGGCAGGTGCGTATATGAACAAAAAGTTTTTCCTTTCGCGTCACCATCGTATAACAATGGTGTGTTGTTCGTTCTAAAACTAAATCCCTTGTTTGTCTCATGCGCCCAACAGAGTTAGCAGTTCAGTGAAAAAACCGGATGAGGTGGGACGAGTAGGAGATCCAAAAGACTGCTACCATGCTTTTCCGTAAAAAAAACGTTAGTAGTGTGTTTGCTTTTGCGTTTTTTGATTAAAAAAAAGCTGGACCTCAGATATGAAATAGACCCTCGAAAAACATCAAAACGACGAAGGCGTCGGTTTCCCAATTGAGGAATGTAGCTCGAATTCGCGCTCTATTCTCGCGTACGTAGCCTTGATGTCTCTCTCGGTCTTTTCTATACTACGCTCTTCTCGGTGACGCGATGAAGGGAACAGTCTCTCTCCCTTAAGAAGAGTGGGTCGCTGATCTGGGAGTCAGTGTCTCGATGCCGAAGCCACGATGTCACTGAAGGCAATGAGTTAACCACCTAAAGCAGGGGCTGCTTCCATTCCATGACGCTCTGGAGGCATCGACCTCCATTTTATACATAAAGGAGAGACGATTCCTTCCAGGGGGAACCATCGTCCCTATATGCTCATACGGCACCACCTCCGACCTTACCTCATCTGAATCAGCCTATGATAGAGGGCTACCCCGATTACGAGGCTGATTCGACTGAAGTAGATCAGCCACTCAATCTTCGGAATACCCCGAGTTTTCCACTTTTGAAAGACGAAAAATCCTTGGTCCGGGAGGAAGAAGAAGAGAAGATGAAGTCTAACAGCAGGTCTTGGGGATAACATACGATTGATGAGTGATCCCCTCTGAATCAGGTTTTGTAGGACGTGAACCTTTACTGAAATTGGATGAAGCAACCATATAACTGACGATATTGATTTAGTAGCGAGATCAGTTACACTAGCCCGGGCATCATCGCTGTCTTAGCGCGAACAACAAGTAGCCAAAACAGAGTAGAGATTCGGAGGGATGTGAATAGAAATGAAGTCAATGACACCACACCAGACCGACCGGTATCATAGTTAAGTTTACACTTTCCGGATTCCACCCTGGACCTTTTCCTTCCGTCCAATCGAACATCCTCCAATACAAGGAGAAAGCTTTGAACTTGACTGTTCAATCTTGTTATAACTTCCTCTTGTAAGAAGAACATACGACCTGAGGGTCAAATAAGGTCTCGAGTGAGGGATCGTACTCCAGGAAGAGGTCTTTATGGTACCAATGAAGGTCTTTCAAATACTGCCCCTCCATCCAATTGCGATAAAGGGTGTATTCCATATTTACCCTCTCCCCTTCAACCATCAGATCATCAGGAGGAAGGACAAGTTGTTGAGGCTTTAATTCCTCCCTGATCTGGTGAAGGATGAAGCCTTTAGAGTTCAGACTGAGGGGAAGCCCTCGTCCATAAAACCACTCTATAGGTTGCTTCATCGGATCACCTTGACCGGCCGATGGTTTAGACGCCATCGCCCGAATCCGCTTAAACCGTCTGGACAGTTTATTAGAATCGGAACGAGACATTGTCCGGTACCCTGCCCCCGCAAATCGGTATAATACTGATTTCGACATATTAGACTTCAAAGCAAGGGTATGGTATCCGATGAGGTTATTCGCAGCTAAAACAGCACGGGCAGAAACCGGTGACAGATTGACCTGTACCTGTTTTACCCAGAACTGCTTAGCAAATTCGAGAGCACCAGTCTTAGAGACCAAACTTTTAGCCTATTCGATTTGGACTCCGATTTTCTTTCATAAGCGAAGATACTCATCAGCCACCGCTTTATCGGCAATGACAATGTCATCACCAAGCAAAGCATACCGATGAAATGGTCTGGTACGATGTGGATTAGCCTTGTCTGCTGCTAACCATACCATAAAATGGTGGGTTAGAGAGAACAACGCCCAAGAGCCATAGTAGCCCAATGGTTGACCAGTCCTGAATACCAAAAGTGAAATCCTCTTTGTTAAAGGAGGACTTTTTCAGCGTCATAGTATAGATTTTCGCGTGACGGCCTTAGTGTAGAAGCTCCAATGAGAATTTCCTTATATACGAAAGAACTTGGGAAACTCCAAAAGTTATCGAGGTGGTGTAACCGTAGGACTCGCTGCTTCCAATGGATTCCTTCTCTGACTGGCATGGTAATGAAAGGGGAAAGAAGGATTCCCGGGGGAAAGGGTAGCGTAATCCTTTCTCACCGGACTTATGAAAGAAGTTTTCCCCCCGATAGGTTTCCAGAAGGAGCTAAGTGACGTTAGAAAGTCCTGCTTGTCTGTCCCGGTTGATATATTTATTCTGACAGAGAACAGAGCCTTTTCGATCTTGCAAGAAACGGCACCGGCACGAGGACATAGCAAAAAACCCTGTTGGGGTAAACAAAGAGCTCTTGACCTCTGCTTATTAGATTGGCTGAGAAAGCCACCCCTTTCTACCGCTAAAGCTCCCTACCCTAAAAGAAACCCTCTGTTTCTTCCCTAGTTGGATCAGCCCTTTTCCTGTTTATGTCGAGGGTGGGAATGAGTCCTTTAGCTCTATCGACTGGAAGTGGATAATCAGCCTTTTCCTGCAATGCTTGATCTCCATCTAATTGATATTGACTTTCATCTTTGACATTCTATACAGGCAGGCACAGGATCTATCGTCGGATACCAAGACTGCCAATCATCTATTCTTTGACTTGGTGGGACGTGGTATGATTTTCTTCCCTTGATGAAGGCTTGGAAGCCGGTAAGCACATTCAATCGCGTCAACCGAAATGGTTGGTGCTAGACCTGAATCCACATTCACTGGGAGCAATTGCATCACCGGAAAGAGGAATTCGAGAAAGGCATACGTCCCAAGGTAGGGTAGGATCTTTTATCATACAGGTTGGAAAAGGACAGAATGAATCTTTCGAATCCTAGTATGCAATTGAAGTGAAAAAACAAAGTAGTTCCTTTATCTTCTTTCTACTTGTTAAGGCCTATCCGAAGACTTCTTTATGTTTCTTTATTCATTTTAGTAGTTAGCATAACAGAATGCGAAGAAAGCTCGTAACAAGGCATATGTGGTTGTTTATGTAATGTAGTGCTTTATGTGGTAGTAATGACAAAATCTTTTTAGGAAAACAAATCTTTAAGACCTATGAGTCGGCGAAGAGGCCGAGTTTTGTTCAAAGTTCCGTCAATGGGTATACGCCTTAAAACAGCCATACACCAATCATGGGCCGGACGCATAAGAGCTTGCTTAATGCGTTCGGGATCGCAAAGGTCCTTAGCTTATCAGACCCCTCATCCTTAAAGCCCAGTCTTCCCAATGGGAATCGACTCAACAACTGATCATCAGATAACCCTTTGACCTTGGCTACTCTCCTACAGGATTTCCAAATCTACTTTTTTTACCTGCTTGAGCAGCAGCTGCACGACAGTAAACGGATTCCAGGTTTGTAACTGAATATACATTGACCATGGAAAGTTTACATCGTCTGGATCCATCTCACCGTTTTGAGGGTAGATGATCCGAGGAAAGAAGAAAGAAACGAACAGTGGAGTGAAGAAGTTAACTGCCCACTCGAGTAATTCATGCTTAAATGGCCAAAGGCGAGATAGAAAGTCATTTTTTTTTGAGTCAGACCATCCGCGCCTAAAAGAAAAGCATGGCTCGATCCCACATGCATTGAGAGAATATATCCTACTCCATGCGGTATAGGGGAGTCCAAGACTTGCGACTCTTGCCAGAAGTCAAACTCCTAACAGGGGAAGACGACCATTGACATTGAGGTAACCACCTGAAGCCAATATCCATAGGAATGGTGAACATAACAGGTGCGTACCTTTCAGCAAGCGAAAAAAACTTGTCTCTGAGCTCCCCCAGTACTCTATCGGGAGATCCAGACGATAGAGGTTTTTTCCTCACTCAAATTCATTTAGATATGGAGTAGTTGGACAGGTCTAATTTAACAATTTGGTTTGGTCAGCCTTATCGTCACGACGCCTCATCATCTTACGATGAAAAGCAGGTTTATTCCGTGGTAAACCACAACGAGTAAGCGAGATAGGGTGAGGTAAAGCCTCAGACCGGTCAAAAGAGCCTCCGTCAAACCTCTGATGACAGGTAGCGGAAGCTTGAATCTAAATAAAGACCGGTGTTCAGCCACCCAGCCCCATGTCTAAACTCATAGACCCTTCGGGTTTACAAGTAAATCGCTATACAACCTTCCTTCGTAGCTATAGGGAACATGTTTATCTTATCATAGTGGATGCTCCGCTTGGGATAGGTTCCTCTTTGCTTAGCTTGGTCTATTCTGGCTAAGCCTGGTCCATCCTCGTCTAACGAAAAAACTGCATTGTGTAACTAGGCAGCTTCGGGAGGAAGCGGGGTCGTGCTGCTTGGAGAGTAGCCCGTCAAAGAGTCTTTATCTTTCAAGCATATACAGCCGGGAAGTCCGGAGGTTTCCCGGAAAGCTTTGAGCCTATTCTATTAAAGTAGAGATCAAAGACTTCTTGATCCTTAGTGCTTATCGCTAAAGACGAGACGATAAAGAAGCATATAAGGGGCAACCTGGCCTGATGAATAGCTCAAGCCTGACGTGACGTGTTGATAACGCATATAAAGGCAAAGTAACATATTTTTTGATCCCGAGACAAAGCAAAGGGAGTCCCGTGGGTTCAGTTTGCTTAAAGCCGTCAAGAGGCCTAGAAAGAATAAGGAATAGGCACTGTACCGGCAGCGAACTAACAGGGTTGGCTTTTTTTCTTTTATTGACTTGAGAAGAGTCAATGTCGCATTTCGAGTGCTTGGTTAGATCTTAAACCCTAATGTAATGAACGAGAAGGTGCAAAATTAAGTCTTAGCTAAGCATTCAAATTCCGGGTAATAGAGGACGTTGGAATCTGTGCTTACTAAGCCTTTGTTTGAAGAACCGGTCTGAAAGTGAAGTGCAAGACTAGCTGGACCTGGACTGAGTAATCGCTAACATTCCTTTTTCTCTCGGGACCGGGGGAACTCAGAATGTTAAGTACGGCATTCAGTAAGAAAGAAGTAAGCCAAGTTAGAAAAGCTAATAGAACGAAGCTTAGACTCGTC
>JAKOGI010001162.1:282500-295701 GCA_029747015.1 Carnegiea gigantea
GTTCGGATCTATTATGACATAGACGTGCGGCGCTCTACGGACCTTTTTAAAAATATTCTAAACCCCTTCTGGTTTTTGGATTAATGTAAAAAAAAACACTTTTTTGTGCAACTTAGCCCATTCTTATCTCAATTAGAAGGTATTAGATGGAGCTACTTAATGTTTTACTTTTCCATAGATTCTATTTTATTCTATTTTAATATATATTAAAAATAGAAATAAATTTTTGAATTTCTATTATTCATTTTTGATTTTGAAATATTTAATTCATAAATATTTATCAATTCTAAAATAATTTAGTATTCGAATTCCATTTTTTTCTATTCTAAAAAAAATTCTATATTTAGAATAGTAATTCATTTGTTTTAATAAGAAAAAAAAGATTCTGTACTGTATCCGTGTATTCTTTATTCCTACGAAACAAACTAGAACGATCTGAGAAGGGATATAATGAAATAAAATTCTTTGATTGGTTCTTCGCAAAAGAATGATTTCATTTTATTTACCTAATGGACCAAGATTAATTCTAACAAATAAAAAAATTCGAAAGAATAAAAGTTTTTATTCTTTTATTCGAAACGCCCCGTGATCCTCAACCAATTTTGTGCTTCAATATAATTCTCGGGAGTAAGCGTTATCGCCTGTTTCCAATACTCAGCGGCTTGATCGAACCAAGCCTCGGCAATTTCAGAATCTCCCTGTTGAATGGCCTGTTCTCCCCGGTCGGAATAGGTGGGTCAATTCCTTTCCTTAGAACCGTACTTGAGAGTTTCCTACCTCATACGGCTCCGCAGTCAATTCTTTTGGTGTCCTTTTTTTACCTATCAAATCAAAGGGAAAAGGGGGAATGAGATTTCTTATGGATCTATCCCTCGGGGTAACCAAAAGAGGTTAATCGCATGAGTTTCAAACTTTCATTTTGATTTAGAATCAGTTTTATCTTTTCTCCCACCTGCGGAAGAATAAAGCATACATAGGTATTTACTCCTATAGTAAGTATTTTCTGCAAGGTAACTATCTCGGTTTCATATCGAAATTTTTTTCATATCTAAACTTATATAGAATCTTTGAAAAAGGCTTTCCATAAGTAAGAAAGAAAAGACTTACTATCTTTGGGATCTGATCCTACACCGCCGCTCAATACCTTAGTGGATCGACTCTATTACATAAGTTAATTCCTAACTTCTATCTATCTTATAATGTAGGTATAAGTAAGCAGTTCTTAATGTATTGGCCCAAAACCTAGATCTTTACGGTGCTTCCTCTCTATCAATTCTCGATTTTTTTTATCCATAGACATTGAAAAAAGGTATCTAGGCATATCTCATTTCTTCATATTTTGACTTCTATGAAGTTTCTTTCTTTGCTACAGCTCATAAAAATCGTCGTTTTGGACGATGCAGATGTAGCGAGCCTTTTTTTTTAGTATTTACCAGCAGATTTGGTCTTCCTTTTTCTTTCTATAGTGGAGATAGTCGCACGTAATGACAGATCACTGCCATATTATTAAAAGCTTGGGGTAAGAATGGGTTTCGTTCGAGTGCCCTAAAATAATATTCTAAAGCTTTTGTATGTTCTCCATTACTTGTGTGGATAAGGCCTATATTATAGAGTATATAACTTCGATCGTAGGGATCGATTTCTAGTCGCATAGCTTCATAATAATTCTGTAAAGCTTCCGCATAATTTCCTTCGGATTGAGCTGACATCCGTTACGGTCGTCATTCGATTCAAAGAATCTCCGTTCCAGAACCGTACGTGAAATTTTCATCTCATACGGCTCCTCCTTTAATATGCATAATGAGAATAAGAAATACATGGAATCAAAAAGGGGTGCAATATTTTCATTATGGACTGAGCGGGGCTAGTGTTTTTACAAAAAATCTCTAGCCAACCTTCTTGCGAAAGAGCTTTTACTAACATCAAAGGTCTTGATACTAAATAGAAAGGATAACTCCAGCAATTCCTTTGTCCTCAACGCCTCCTAATTTCCAGGAAATAGTCACTTCAACAGTCTTCGATGGTTATATGGGTAACCAAAGTACGAACGAGATGGATATTTGTTGTCCCAACCATTTTTTTTAGTCCCAATCCAGATACGAAAAGGGAGTAGGTAGGTAATTTTTTACAAAGCTTTTGTGTTGTCGATTGCTAGGTGTAGTGCTTCTTCCCCTATGCCGCCTATTTAGACTATATTACTAGGAAGTAGGATTGACCTGTAATACAGAACACATAGGTGTAACCTTTCGCTCAATACTAAAATCGATAACTGAAGCATAGTATTTGAGGCTGCATCAATCGAGGATACACGACAGAAGGAATTGTTCTATTTCTAAACTTCACCTTCAACAAGCGTAGGTTTATTTCACAATAAATAATATAGAATAAGAATATTTTTTCTTTCTATCTCGAATCGTGTGCCTTTCTCGTAAAACTAGAAGCAGTAAATTTGAATAAAAAAAAAAGAATCAAATCACACCATCTCTGTAATAAGTAAATGCCTCTTTTTCTCCTGAAGTTGTCGGAATTATTCGTAATAAGATATTGGCCACAATTGAAAAGGTCTTATCAATAAAATTTCCATTTATCCGCGATCTAGGCATAGGTATCAATCCATTCTATAATTCTTCTTATTACCTTTTGGGGGAAAATGATTCCACAAACAAAGGATTTGTACAGTACGAAATAACATAAAAACAGATTCATTTCCAAACAAAATTGATTTAATGAACCTTCTCCTACTACTTCGATTTTTTTTTATTCCAATTATTCCAAATACTCAAATTGCTCCTTTTCAAAAATCAATAACAAGAATCAATAAGAAATATTCTAGTTGAATCCTATTCAAATTCATACAAAACAAATGTAGTAGTATAGGAACTATTCCAATTTCATCGAAGCGGAAGAATCAAGGAATTTTTCGATTAGGTCAAAAATCGTTTTGATTGAATTATTATCTAAAGAGTAAAGGAAAAAGAATCAAATAATCATTCTATGATGGAAATCAATAGAATAACTGTTTATTTTTGTTGTGTCCATAGCGAGTATACACTATACAATCAAATAGAAATATCCCCGGGATGATTCATGAATTTGTAATAGATCGATGAGATAAAGGATTTGTTAGCGAGAACTTTAAAACTAGAAAGGAATTTTCGAATTTTTATGGAATTTTAGTCGAAATCGAAATAGAATCATGGGTGAAGAGTATCCATTAATCATACATGGTCTAAAAAACATAAACCCATCAATCAGTTGATTCGTTCAAATTCATTGATTTAATCCGGTCTATTTGGGCTGGGCATCCCTATCGAAACAAAAATCGAAAGTATTCATATTTATATGAATATAGTAATTTCTCGCTATTTCTTCGGTTTCTGAGTCATAATCATTGTGTAGGAGAGATGGCCGAGTGGTTCAAGGCGTAGCATTGGAACTGCTATGTAGGCTTTTGTTTACCGAGGGTTCGAATCCCTCTCTTTCCGTACTTTCGCCGAATTCGCCAACATTCCTAATTGTAACAAATCAACCAACAAGAAATACCATTAAATTAAGTAGTATAACATAACAGTTAGGTCCTTCTTTTATTTTGATTTATATATATATATTTTATTTTTCATTGCTGCGGTACGTAAAATACTGGAAAGTAAAGTACGGGCAAGGAATGAAAATCTTTCTGCCGATCCATGATACATGAATAGGAAAAATGCGGGGCGGGGTAGGATATATGAGTCGGAGAAAATCCGGATCAAACCCCTGACTTTAAACCTTAAGTCAATTTACTTTGGCAAAAGAAAGGGGCCAATTTATCCGAACTCTTTGCTTTGTATTTTATTTAGGGTTAAGTCTGACGGGAATAATATTCTACCACTAGCAATTCATTTATTTTTAAACCGACCCACTTACTATCTATTATTTGATTGACTAATCCTTTATATGGGAATGGGTGAAGGGTCAAATGTTTGGGCAATTCCTCACGGGGAGATGAATCAAGATAATTTTGAATTAGAGTTCTGGATTTTTGTTCATCCCTTGCCATAATAGTATCTTGGGGTTTGCAACGATAACTTGGTATATCTACTATACGACCATTAACTAAAATATGTCTATGGTTAACTAATTGGCGGGCTGCCGGAATAGTCGGAGCCATACCCAATCGAAAAAGGATGTTATCCAAACGCATTTCAAGTAATTGTAGTAAAACCTGACCTGTTGACCCTTTGGCTTTTCTGGCGATACGCACGTATTTAAGTAATTGTCGTTCTGTAATACCATAATGAAAACGCAATTTTTGTTTTTCTTCTAGACGAGTACGATATTGAGATCTTTTCCTGTAACGTGATTGGTTTCTAAGATGAGTTCTGGCTATGGGCCTTTTTTTAGTTAATCCAGGCAAAGCCCCTAGACGGCGTATTTTTTTGAAACGAGGCCCTCGGTAACGCGACATAAAGACTCCTTTCTTTTTTCTTCATTTATTTTCTTTTTTTATATTTCATTTTACAAAAGAAATCGAAATTAAAACTGAACTAAATAATAAATGAAGCGAAATCCCCTGAAGTACAATAAATAAGAAATAATGAAATGAATTATTATTGTATAAATATCGTATACGAATCCATTTTTCAATTAGATATTGAATTTTGTATTTTTATTTTTCAATATGTAAGTAAACTAAAAGGAAAAGAAAGAGTCTTTTTCCTGATTTGGTGTGCCGAGATTTAACCCCTTCTTTTCCTTTTATTCAAGGAAAGGGGACCTTAGTGTTTGTTCTTTGATTTCAAAATTTTATTCATCATGTAAAAAAAATCGAACAAATACAAAAAAAATAGAGAAAAGCCGGCTATCGGAATCGAACCGATGACCATCGCATTACAAATGCGATGCTCTAACCTCTGAGCTAAGCGGGCTCACAGAAATTCTACATACATAGGAATTCGATAAACTAGATCTTAGTTTAGGCGGCTTAGCTATTAACTATTCATTTTTATTCTTTTATAATAAAAAAAAATTCGAATTCTAAGAATTTAGAATCGATAAAGCTGAAATCCTGATCATAATAACATAATAAGATAGAAGATATTCTTCTGCTTTCATTCAGAGACTAAGATGAAAAACAAAGAATCGAACCTTTGAGTATTCAAAATTGCATGGGAAATTGAAAGGATAAGAGGATATATATGGTATCCTCCATATTGAATTGCAGCTACAGAAATGATAGAATCATTTCTAATTAGACCAAATCAAAAATCAAATATGGGCTTTCGATAGAGATGAAAGAAGTTATACAAAAAATAAAAAAGGAGGAAAGACCTTTCGGTCTAGTAATCGGTCTAGTAATCGGTATAGTAATCCGTATCAAATCTAATGAATTCGACGGTTCCGACATAAAAGAATAAAAAAGAAAGGGGAAAGACATTCCACTGAGATCCGAATTTGAAAACAAAGAAAAGGGGATATGGCGAAATCGGTAGACGCTACGGACTTAATTGGCTTGAGCCTTAGTATGGAAACCTACTAAGTGAAAACTTTCAAATTCAGAGAAACCCTGGAATTAATAAAAATGGGCAATCCTGAGCCAACTCCTTTTTTTTTTTAATAGCAAAAAATAAGGGTTCAGAAAAAGAAAAAAAGGAAAGGTGCAGAGACTCAAAGGAAGTTGTTCTAACAAATGAGGTTGACTGTGCTGTGTTCTTATAAGAATTCTTCCATCAAAACTCCAATAAAAAAAAGGGTAAAGCATATATGAAATGAAAAAATTTATATGAAAAAATGGAAGAATTTTTGGGTTATGAATCGATTCTAAGTTGAAAAAAGAATCAAATATTCATTTACTCCATAGTCTGATAGATCTTTTGAAGAACTCATTAATTGGACGAGAATGAAGATAGAGTCCCGTTCTACATGTCAATACTGACAACAAAGAAATTTCTAGTAAGAGGAAAATCCGTCGACTTTAAAAATCGTGAGGGTTCAAGTCCCTCTATCCCCAAAAGCTTATCTCACTCCCTAACTAGTTATCCTCTTTTTATTAACAGTTTGAAGGTGATTATGTTCCTTATTTTTTTTTGTTTTCAATTTCAAAAAGGCTAAAGGCTCCGGACGGAAATGCTTTTCCCTTATAAAAAGTCTTGTGATATACGTAAAAATGAATATCTTTGAGCAAGGAATAATCATTTGAGTGATTCACAATCAATATCATTACACGTACTAAAACTTAAATAAACTTAGAGACAAAGTCCTTCTTTTTGAAGACCAAAGAAATTGCGGTACCTAGATAAGACTTTGTTATACTTTTCGTCCTTTTAATTGACATAGACCCGAGTTCTCCATTAAAATGAGTAGATGATGCCCCAGAAGGGGGAATGGTCGGGATAGCTCAGCTGGTAGAGCAGAGGACTGAAAATCCTCGTGTCACCAGTTCAAATCTGGTTCCTGGCATATGATGAAATTTTTTACGAATATCCGAAATTAACCAATAAGGATCGATATACATATTCATTAATAGTCGAGATCATCACACATGAGGAAGCTATAAGTTATTTATTTAGTTATCGCGCAATATACCCCATCTATTTTTTAGATAGACGGATAGATAGTTTTTAAAATCAAGAATTTCATTTAGTTAGTTGAAACGCCGCGAAAAGGGGGGGGACTCTACCCCCTACCAGGGGTAGAAAAAGAGGGGATCCTAACCCCGTATGGGGGTAGAAAAAGAAAAAAAAGAAACGAGATTTCTTTAAAAAAAAGAAACGAGATTTCTTTAAAATTATATTTTTTTTTTGATAAAAAAGAGTTTCATCGAAGCTATAAGTGATTCAATTCCTCATTCAATCGAAGCTATAAGTGATTCAATTCCTCATTCAATCGAAGCTATAAGTGATTCAATTCCTCATTCAATCGAAGCTATAAGTGATTCAATTCCTCATTCATTGGGAGTGCCGATGACTAGCTCAGAGCAGGGCTAGTGGCATGTGGTAGCATGCCGGTCGGCGGGAGGAACGCGCAGAGGTGGGGCTCGCGTTATTTTTCCCTTGTTGGTTTCCCAAAAAATTTGGGAGTATTCGATAAGGGAATATTTGATCAGGTAGGATTTGATCAGGTTTTATTTGATCAGGTTTTATTTGATCAGGTTTTATTTGATATTGTGCTAAACAGTGCTATGCTAATAAATCAATTGGCAAAAAACCAAAAAAAGGGAGGATTAGGTTAGGTTTTTTAGTTGGTGTTTCTTTCGAGTCCCCGTAAACCCAACGGGGACTCTTCCCAAGGGATATTAGTTGGTGTTTCTTTCGAGTCCCCGTAAACCCAACGGGGACTCTCCCAAGGGATATTAGTTGGTCTTGCTAGGGATATTAGTTGGTCTTGCTAGGGATATTAGTTGGTCTTGCTAGGGATATTAGTTGGTCTTGCTAGGGATATTAGTTGGTCTTGCTAGGGATATTAGTTGGTGTTTCTTTCGAGTCCCCGTAAACCCAACGGGGACTCTTCCCCTTCTCCCTTGGGGCAGTACAAAGCTCATGGTGGAGAACTTGAGTTAAAACAAAAATTCATTAGTGATTGACTTCAATCTTATTTCAGTTTTGTTTTCCATTGCACTTAACATAGTTGTATTCGGATCAATACTTAAGATTGGATTGGGCCGAGTTTATTTAAAATTCAATTAAAGGATTAAGTACTTAGCCTGGAGTCATCCTATTTTCTTTTTATCCAGGGTATCCACTGCTGGGAACTCAAATTTTATTTCCTTCCATACCTCACAAGCAGCAGCTAGTTCAGGACTCCATTTGCTAGCATTGCGAATAATTGTAGCACCTTCGCTAGCAAGATCACGTCCCTCATTACGAGCTTGTACACATGCTTCCAGAGCTACTCGATTCGCTACAGCACCCGGTGCATTCCCCCAAGGGTGTCCTAAAGTTCCTCCACCGAACTGTAGTACGGAATCATCCCCAAAGATCTCGGTTAGAGCGGGCATATGCCAAACGTGAATACCTCCCGAAGCAACGGGCAAAACACCTGGTGTGGAAACCCAAGATTGAGTGAAATAAATACCGCGATTTGCGTCTATTTCAGTATAATCATCACGTAGTAAATCAACAAAGCCTAAAGTGATATCTCTTTCCCCTTCAAGTTTACCAACTACGGTACCAGCATGAATATGATCTCCGCCAGACAGACGTAACGCTTTGGCTAGTACACGGAAGTGCATACCATGATTCTTCTGTCTATCAATAACTGCGTGCATTGCACGGTGTATGTGAAGAAGTAGACCATTATCTCGGCAATAAAGAGCCAAGCTAGTATTTGCAGTGAATCCACCTGTTAAGTAATCGTGCATTATGATAGGAACACCCAATTCTCTGGCAAATAAAGCCCTTTTTATCATTTCTTCGCACGTACCCGCGGTAGCATTCAAGTAATGCCCTTTGATTTCACCTGTTTCGGCCTGTGCTTTATAAATTGCTTCGGCACAAAATAAGAAACGGTCTCTCCAACGCATAAATGGTTGGGAGTTCACGTTTTCGTCATCTTTGGTAAAATCAAGTCCACCGCGAAGACATTCATAAACTGCTCGACCATAGTTTTTAGCGGATAACCCTAATTTCGGCTTAATAGTGCATCCCAGTAGAGGACGGCCATACTTGTTCAATTTATCTCTCTCAACTTGGATACCGTGAGGCGGGCCTTGGAAAGTCTTGATGTGAGCAATTGGGATTCGCAAATCCTCCAAACGTAGAGCACGCAGGGCTTTGAACCCAAATACATTCCCCACAATGGAAGTGAACATATTTGTGACAGAACCTTCTTCAAAAAGGTCTAAGGGGTAAGCTACATAACAAATATATTGATTGTCTTCTCCAGGAACGGCATCGATGTGGTAGCACCGTCCTTTGTAACGATCAAGACTGGTAAGTCCGTCGGTCCATACAGTTGTCCACGTACCAGTAGAAGATTCGGCAGCTACTGCGGCTCCTGCTTCTTCTGACGGAACTCCAGGTTGAGGAGTTACTCGGAATGCTGCCAAGATATCGGTATCCTGGGGTTGATATTCAGGAGTATAATAAGTCAATTTGTAATCTTTAACACCTGCTTTAAATCCAACACTTGCTTTAGTTTCCGTTTGTGGTGGCATAAGTCCCTCCCTACAACTCAATTTGATTGAAAATTTTTACAACAAAACAACAAGGTCTACTCGACAAAAATCAGGCCTTAATGAAACCTTTTACAGGAATCTTTCAGAAAATTCTCAACAAATATTATCAACTAATCAAAAAGGTTCGTTATTAGACATTCGCCAAAGACGCCCGTATTGTATAATCGTCCATATATATGGTGCAACCCAACCCTTGTTTGTTTTTCAAGTTTCCAATTTCTTACCCCCTTTTGAATCGAAAGACCTAAATAATTCGAAATTCACTCTTGACGGCGAGATATGTTGTATCTGTATATCCTAGATGTGAAAATATGCGGAATTCCATCAGGAAAGGGTAAAAGAATAGGCTAGACATAAATCAATAAATATACTAAATAAGAACTTAGTTCCAGTGCGATAGAAATAATGAATCATAAATTCAATTGAAATATTTGAATATAGTTTAGGTTTCTATTTTCGTAGATAATATCGAAAGGATTGTCTATAATGATAGACAAATAAAAGACTTTCTCAAGATTTTTATTCATCCATTTGAGATTTTTTTTTGAAAATAAGTTGAGTGAACTTGAGAATTCACTCATTGAAATTGAATCGAATAAGTCAAAATGGAATAAGTGAACAATTGAATTGGATTCATTTGGATGGTACCAAAAAAATTGAGTGCTAACTCCTATGTCTTATTTAATTTATGTCTTATTTAATTAATCGATCAATCTGCTATCGGACATTGATTTTATTTTGGATTCGATAATTTTCATTTTCGCAAAAAATTTCGACATATTTTACTTTACTATTATTATGAAAGCCAATCCTACTACTTCTAGTCCTGGGGTTTCCACACTTGAAAAAAAAAAGCTGGGGCGTATCGCTCAAATTATTGGTCCGGTACTGGACGTAGCTTTTCCTCCAGGTAAGATGCCGAATATTTACAGTGCTCTGGTAGTTAAAGGTCGAGATACTGCGGGTCAACCAATTAATGTGACTTGTGAGGTACAACAATTATTAGGAAATAATCGAGTTAGGGCTGTAGCGATGAGTGCTACAGACGGTCTAACGCGAGGAATGGAAGTTATTGACACAGGAGCTCCTTTAAGCGTTCCAGTCGGTGGAGCAACTCTCGGACGAATTTTTAACGTACTTGGAGAGCCTGTTGATAATTTAGGTCCCGTGGATACTCGCACAACATCTCCTATTCATAGATCTGCGCCCGCCTTTACCCAGTTAGAGACTAATTTATCTATTTTTGAAACAGGAATTAAAGTGGTAGATCTTTTAGCCCCTTATCGCCGTGGAGGAAAAATCGGACTATTTGGGGGAGCTGGAGTGGGTAAAACAGTACTAATCATGGAATTGATCAACAACATTGCAAAAGCTCATGGGGGCGTATCCGTATTTGGCGGAGTAGGTGAACGTACTCGTGAAGGAAATGATCTTTACAAGGAAATGAAAGAATCCGGAGTTATCAATGAAAAAAATATTGCGGAATCCAAGGTGGCTCTAGTCTACGGTCAAATGAATGAACCGCCGGGAGCACGTATGAGAGTTGGGTTGACTGCCCTAACTATGGCGGAATATTTCCGAGATGTTAATAAAAAAGACGTACTTCTATTTATCGACAATATCTTCCGTTTCGTACAAGCAGGATCTGAAGTATCCGCCTTATTGGGTAGAATGCCTTCCGCTGTGGGCTATCAACCTACTCTTAGTACCGAAATGGGCTCGTTACAGGAAAGAATTACTTCTACAAAAGAAGGGGCCATAACTTCGATTCAAGCAGTTTATGTACCTGCAGACGATTTGACCGATCCCGCTCCTGCCACGACATTTGCACATTTAGACGCTACTACCGTACTGTCAAGAGGATTAGCCGCCAAAGGCATCTATCCAGCAGTGGATCCTTTAGATTCAACGTCAACTATGCTCCAACCTCGGATCGTTGGCGAGGAACATTATGAAACTGCGCAAAGAGTTACGCAAATCTTACAACGTTACAAAGAACTTCAGGACGTTATAACTATCCTTGGGTTGGACGAATTGTCCGAAGAAGATCGTTTAACCGTGGCAAGAGCACGAAAAATTGAGCGTTTTTTATCACAACCCTTTTTCGTAGCAGAAGTGTTTACGGGCTCCCCAGGAAAATATGTTGGACTAGCAGAAACAATTAGAGGGTTTCAATTGATCCTTTCCGGAGAATTAGATAGTCTCCCTGAACAGGCCTTTTATTTGGTAGGTAACATCGATGAAGCTACCGCGAAAGCTATGAACTTAGAAATGGAGAGCAAATTGAAGAAATGACCTTAGATCTTTGTGTACTTACTCCTAATCGAATTGTTTATAATTCCGAAGTAAAAGAAATAATTTTACCTACAAATAGTGGCCAAATCGGCGTATTACCAAACCACGCTCCTATTGTCACAGCTGTAGATCTAGGTATTTTGAGAATACGCCTTAACGACCAATGGTTAACAATAGTTCTGATGGGCGGTTTTGCTAGAATAGACAATAATGAGATCACTGTTTTAGCAAATGAGGCTGAGAGCGGTAGTGACATTGATCCACAAGAAGCCCAGCAAACTCTTGAAAAAGCAGAAGCTATTTTGAGGAAAGCTGAAGGAAAGAGACAAATAATTGAAGCAAATCTAGCTCTCAGACGAGCTAAGACACGAGTAGAGGCTACCAATACGATTTGGTAACTAGTTGGTGCGTCCAAATAATCAAAAGAAGTTTTGTTTATACACTTTTTATCTATAGAATCTATATAGAGAAGATATCCTATTTTTATTTGTATTTGATTCAATCAACAAAATCAAATAAAAATAAAAAATAGTCGATTATATATAGTCTTAATAATCGGAGGGTGAGTAGAGAAACTTATTATATACCGGAGTCGACGATGTATAATAAGTTTGACCCCACCCAAAGTGCCTACTATTGGATTTGAACCAATGACTACTGCCGTATGAAAGCAATACTCTAACCACTGAGTTAAGTAGGCCGTTTATCATTACAAGAGAACCATCACTATAGTATAGATGGATTATAAACGTAATAATTAGTGTTTAGAAGCAATATTAATCAAACAAACAGATCTACGAGCTATGATGTTGAATCGTGGGTGGAATATTCATCTTGCGAAAAAATAAAAGGAAGACATAACATAAAATATGTAGCACACACAAAGGAAGGGCTTTAGCTCAGTTGGTAGAGCAGAGGACTGAAAATCCTCGTTGTCTTACTCAAAGTCTACGGTTCGAGTCCGTATAGCCCTAGGTAGCTTTGGTTTTGCTACCCTCTTGAAGAGTTGACTTGACTTTCGGGTCGGGTACCACTATACTGTTTTTGAAAGAGCATACAAACGGTAACTTCTTCAAGTTTGTTTATAAAATATGGATATTATGTTTTCGATATTATTCATTTATATAATATAATTAAATGGATAATAAAATGGTGGATAATAAAATGGATGATATGGATGTTAGAAGTTAGAAGTTAGAAGTTAAAAGATCCTCGGATTTAATTTGTTAAGTTTGAATTTAACAAAATTTTAAAACTTATTCTATTACTCTAAAATAGGGAGGAATCGCCATATGCTAGAGAAATTTCTCACCTGCCTTGTTTACCGAAACATTTCTGTCGTTATATCCCTAACTGCAAATCTGTCGCAACGGGCGACTTCGAACTGGTCGTGGGGCAATTTGAATTCGATAGGGTCGAAAAAGAAGCTAGACCACAAATGGAGATTACGCAACGCTAAGAGGAGTGGCGGCTCTGCTGAAGATCCTATCGGAGAAAAAGGTCCCAAAAACAAAGATTCTGATAAAAAGAAAAAAAGAACTAAAAACGTACGAAACGCGGACGAGACAGGTAAAGATGAACTGGCTTCTGCAAAAGAGCAGAAAAAGAAAAAAAGAACTAAAAACGTACGAAACGCGGACGAGACAGGTAAAGATGAACTGGCTTCTGCAAAAGAGCAGAAAAAGAAAAAAAGAACTAAAAACGTACGAAACGCGGACGAGACAGGTAAAGATGAACTGGCTTCTGCAAAAG
>JAKOGI010001163.1:5000-10000 GCA_029747015.1 Carnegiea gigantea
AAAAACTGTTGTCATGCCAGCCATGATGACAGGCACAACTACTCTGGAAGAGTAGATGGCTAACATGAAGGCCATCCTAGAAAAACTCACCAGGGGCAACGAAGAAAAGGAAGTGCGTATTAAGCTTCAAGAGGAAAAGATTGCTAAGCTGACTAGGAAATTAGAAAAATGGCCCGCTCAATCTTCTACAAAGGACTCAGAAAGTGAGGACTCAGAAAAAATGTTCATCCACACTGAAGCCTCTGATAGCGAGAAGCAGTCAAAGAGAGGCATTACCCCTAAATATGTTAAGTGCTCTGGATCAATGACCATTTAGCAAATCCAAGACTTGATAACAAATGCCGTTAAGGTGCAAATAGGTGAAGGTTCGCGCAGAACTCACCTATACACAATGCCTTACAGTAAGAGGGTTGATGCTCTTCACATGCCCTACGATTACCAACCCCTTAAGGTTAATAGTTTGATGGAAAACGCAATCCAAAACAGCATGTCGCGCACTTCATTGAGACATACAACAATGCTGGGACTGACGGCGACCTTATGGTGAAACAGTTCGTCAGGACATTGAAAGCTATTGCCTTTGACTAGTATACTAACTTAGAACCTGAGTCCATTAACAGCTGGGAATAAATGGAGTAAGAGTTCCTCAACAAGTTCTATAGCATTCAGCACGCTGTCAGCATGGCTGAGCTGACAAATACAAAATAGTGAAAGGCTGAGCCAGTTCTTGACTACATCAACTGCTGGTGCGCACTTGGCCTCGAGTGCAAGGATCGACTGTCTGAAACTTCCGTCGTTGAAATGTGCACCCAAGGCATGCACTAGGACTTGCTGCACGTCTTACGAATGAGTAAACCTAGGACTTTTCAAGAATTGGCGACCAAGGCGCATGACATGAAGGTGACAATAGCTAGCCACCGCGGTAACTCCTTCCATTCTACTGAATCAAGAAAGGACAAAGTTGAATTCGAGAAGAATGTTAACTTTTCTAAGAGCACGACCAAAGGCCTTTACAAGTCAGCCAATTCGTATTATGAGAAAGCCAAAACTAGGGAGCAAGAATAGCTCGTCATTCAAAGTTGCGACAAAGAAGCGTCCCACCCTAAAAGAGCATTAGGAAAAGAAGTATCCATTTCCTAACTCAGATTTATCAGGCATGCTAGATTACTTGCTTGAGAAGGGTGTCATTGAATTGCCCGAGCCAAAGCGCCCAGAAGAAGCTGGGAGGACCACCGACCCAAAATATTGTCGGTACCACATAATCATTAGCCACTCTCTTGAAAAGTGCGTTACACTCAAGGAGCGTAAGACGGGATTGACTAGGGAAGGAAGAATCATTCTAGATTTGGATGAAACGGCAGAAACTGCTCACGTCACAGTGCAAGAGGCAGATAAGTTAGATTGTGAAATGGATTATGCTGAAGCACTAGAGGGCTCAGAAGAATTCTTCACAAAAATCTTCTTTGATAGGGTGGTTGTCTGCATAACCTCACGTTTCGAATTTGACAACGACGAAACAAATGAAAAGCTGAATGTCCCCACTGAAGAAAGTGGTAATGGCAGCATCCAGCCATAGCAACAATGGAAAGAAATGAATAAGGGGACAATTTCAGTCTCGTCCATCAACCAAGCAAATGTCGCGGCAAATCCAGAGGTGCAGTCTTCATGTACATTCCTAAGTCCCGTCATATGGATGAAGAATCACCATTTTGTGAATGTACAAATCCTAAAAGTGCAACCAAGATTGAATACAAGTTCAATGAAGCAAGTTGACGTGTTCTTAAAGAAAAGGGTGCGCTTTTAGTTCATATGGCGAACCCAAGCAAATCAAAGCTAAGCCTTACAGACTTGACAGCACGCAAAGGGTCTTACAAAGTTAAGGGCAATGCCGCAATACCTAAAGTTGGTCTTAGCTACGTACCGCCCTAGCCTATGAGGATTTCGGGACGACATAAGGACAAGAAAGCCCTCATGCAATATATCACAGTTGAAGAGGTTGATGACAATGAGGGTGAAAATGCCAAGACCAACACTAAAATATTGGTGTTCGATAGGTTGCAACCATCGATGTGTCGCCAACGGCCTTCTGTGTTTAGAAGGATTGGAAAGGGTAAAATCCCGAAACCCTCTGTCTCCCATATGTTGAAGAAGGATGAGCAACCTAAACTCTCGGTCTTGCCAGAATCAAGATAGGCGAGACGTCATCAAGTACACCGCCCTCATAAAAAAGAGATTCGCCGTTCAGCCGCCTCGGCAAAACAAATGAAGTCCAAAGTTCAATTCCTTCATGCATAAAGCGTATTTCTACTTTGGATGTGAAGGTGGATGACTCACTGAAAGTAAAGAGGTGCGTCTTAATTCTAACTGGCCATGGGGCTAAGGCCAACTCAAAAGAAAGAACTAAGGAAGAGAAACAAACTTTTTCTAACCGTGATGCAAGCCAAGAGGTTGACGCCCTCCCTTGAGGAAATGCTGGACTTGCTCCTGAGCAAGAGCTTAAACTGTTCTTCACCAAAAAAAAAAAAATCAAGTCAGCTCCCGAACAAGAGACTAAACTCTTTGCACATTCAAAAAAGAAGACTCCTGAATAAGAGACTAGACTGTTCACGCATTCAAAAAGAAGACTCTCAAAAGAAGACTCCCGAACAAGAGATTAAACTGTTCACACATTCAAAAAGAAGACTCCCGGACAAGGGACTAAACTGTTCACACATTCAAAAAGAAAACCCCCGAGCAAGAGACTAAACTATTCGCACATACAAAAAGAAGACTCTCAAACAAGAGATTAAACTATTTACACATATTCAAAAAAACAAGGCTCCTAAATAAGAGTCTAAACTATTCACACACATCAAGAAAATGCTAGCTCCCGCACAAGAGTATAAACTATTCACTCAAGCCAAACCTTTGAACTACTCCTGTCCTGCAAAGGTATAAACTGTGAATGATAAAACAAATGAAAAAAGGATGCTTAGTTGAACTACGTAACAACTTGATCTTATTAGAGATTGCAAGTACCCATAAATACGTAGGTAGCTTCAGCAAATCACCAAGTACAGTCAAAAACTTCACGGAAAAAAAGGGGGGCATGGAAGAGAAGAGATCAAAGACATCACCTTTCTGCCAACCAGCTACTCTTGCTGCTCGTAGCACTTTTATGCATATCGGCATCCATTCTAGGCCCAAGGCCTAGCGACGAACCGTATTGCAAGTGGTTCTTCAAATCTTCGTGCCACTTTTATGCGTATCGATATCTGTTCTAGGCCTAAAGCCTAGCGGCGTATCGTGTTGCAAGTGGTTCTTTAAGTCTTCATACCATTTTCATGCGTATCGGTATTCGTTCTAGGCCCAAGGCCTAGCGGCGAACCATGTCGTAAGTCGTTCTTCAAGTCTTTGTACGACTTTCATGCTCATCGGTATCCGTTTGAGGTCTAAGGCCTAGTGGGAACTATTCTGCAAGTGGTTCTTCAAGTCTTCGTACCACTTTCATGCGTATTAGTATCCGTTCTACGCCCAAGGCCTAGCGGCAAACCGTGTTGCAAGTGGTTCTTCAAGTCTTCGTACCACTTTCATACGTATCGGTGTCTATTCTAGGCCCAAGGCCTAGTGGCGAACCGTTTCACAAGTGGTGGTTCAATAGCTCCTCAATCTGCACAAGCAACAATGCAAATGCAACGAAAAAAGGTAAGAGGTCTTGGCATACAAAAAAAAAAGAGCCATGTTGTGCCGACAATGAATGCCACCATTCAACAAATAAACATGACGTTGCAGTACGAGAAAACGCGACAATAAATGAATGCGACGTTTCAACGGCACAAGCAGGCGTGAAGAGACTTTTCGGTCTAATAAAGTGGCTTCCTTTGGATTCTTTTCAGCCAAAGCTACCACCTTTATTGCTCATGGTCCAAAAAAAAAAAGAGAGCCGACAATTCGGGCAACAAGAAATTTGAAGAACACACCAAAAGGCCCCAGGGTGGTTTCATGCCAGATTTTCCAATAACATTTGGAAGATCACAAACACCCATTAACCCCTTTCAAAACCCAAATTCTCTTAAGTCTCCCAAATCAAAGAAAACCCAAATTCTCAAAAAAAAAAAAAAAAAAACCTCATTGAAAACCCAAATTAACATTTGCGAGATTCTCCCAAATCATAGTAAACCCCAAATTCTCAAAAAAAAAAAAAAGCGTCATTAAAAAACCATGGACCCCCTTCGAAACCCATGAATCCTTACCCATTAATTAACGGATTTCAAAGACAAAGCACAAATTGCCATGAAGACAAACAAGCACATATAAAAAGACAAAAGATATCCACAGAAGAAAAAGCCTACCAAACTCTGGTAAAAAAAAAAAATCAGCTTGAACAATGATGCTGTGATTTTCATCAACATCAAGTTTATCATCAACAGAAGATCATTATCAAGTGCTGTCAAGTTCTATCAACGGTTTGTAACAAATGATGTTGTGATTATCAAGGTCTGTTTTGCCCGTAAGTTCATTTGAACAGAAAGAACAGTGAAGCTATGGAGTTAAAACAAGAGATTGAGACCCTCAAGAGTCAATGGGCAGAGAAGCATGAAGGCCAAAGTGTGAAAAGCAATAAACTGTAACAGCAACACATATATGCAAAACAGTAAAAACAAGAGTAGCTTGGTAAAATTTGGCTAACCTTTTGTCTTTCTGCATTTCCCAGAGAAGCCAAACAAAAACAGGGGTCAAGCTTTCGTTTTTCCTTCACTCTCTCTCTTCCACACACACACAGCTCTCAAATTATTGATCCATTTGCATCATCAAAAAATCCTTATGTATCTCTCATGTCCCATCATCAAACTGATCATTTGTCCCCACTCAATCAAATGCCACCTAACTCCAAAAGCCTGCTCATCAGATAATGTACCTCAACAAAAGATTATTCCCTCCCAATGTATTTGGTCTATGCAAGTTGTAATCATAAGCACCAAAAGATGACATGCACTTATTCATTGTATTCACAAGCTCTA
>JAKOGI010001163.1:20000-24473 GCA_029747015.1 Carnegiea gigantea
TGATTCCAAGAGACCCATGAAAAAGATTTTGAGAAAATAATTTTATAGAAGAAAGATTTTATGAAAACATTAAATGGGAAAACATTTTACAGAAGAGAGATTCCATAGCAAGGGATGACTGGGAAATGTAAAAGATCAGCAGCTGAACTATGAAATACAAGGACAATATATCGAAGGAAGGTAATATACCTGAACAACCAGCGGTAAGCAAACGAGAACTCTTCTCAGAAGGCAGACAACCTGCATGCGAACATAACAAACTAAAAATACCTCTACTCGCACTATGCCACAGCAACCACAAGATAGCTATAGGTCGACTCTCAGCGATCTAAGATCTTAATTCTATCCCGTACAACTTCCTATCCTGAGCCAGGTCCTCCGTCAAACCTACAACTTTCAAGTCATCTCTAATCACCTCATCCAGGCTCTTCTTAGATCGACCCCTCCCTCTTTTGCCTTCGGGGATGTTGATCCTCTCACATCTCCCCACTGGAGCGTCTACACTCCTCCTTTTCACATGACCAAACCATCGGAGTCTTGTCTCTCTCATCTTATCTCCGATGGGAGCTACTCTAACTAAGTCCCTGATAACTCAATTCCTAATTCTGTCTATCCTTGAATAACCACACATCCACCTTAACATCCTCATCTCTGCTACGGTCAGCCTTTGAACTTGCGTCTTTTTTAGAGGCCAACACTCCGATCCATAAAGAACGGCCGGTCTAACTACCATGCGATAGACTTTGTTTTTCAAGCCAAGGGGCACTCTCTTATCACACATCACACCTGAGGTATACTTCTATTTTTGCTAGCCTACTTTTATTCGCTGGTTAATATCTCCGTCAATATCCCCATTCTGCTGAACAATGGAGCCTAGATACTTAAACTTATCGACCTTAGGTATCAGCCCCCGATCCAGGGTGACTTCTCCCCCCGCATCTACCCTCCCACTGAAACCACAATGAAGGTACTGCATCTTCGATCTACTTACTCTAAAACCTCTAGCTTTCAAAGTGTGCCTCCATCACTCTAACTAGTCATTTACTCTTTGTCTGGTCTCATCAATAAGAACAATGTCATATACAAAAAGCATACTCCAAGGTAACTCATCTTGAATTTCTCTTGTAAGTTCATCCATAATTAGAGTGAAAAGAAAAGGGCTTAAGACGGAACCCTAGTGCAGGCCCATACTAATGGAGAAGTCATTTATGACCCCTCCTGGCGTCCTAACACTTGTCCTACCTCCCTCGTACATATCCTTAATAACTCGAATATACAAAGGTAGCACCCCTTTCTCCTCCAAGCATCTCCATAACACTTCACGTGGAAGTCTATCATAAGCTTTTTCCAGATCAATGAACACCATATGGAGATTCACCTTTCTATCTCTATACAAACCCATGAGTTTTCTAAGGAGGTAGATTGCCTCTATGGTCGACCTGCCTAGCATAAAACCAAATTGGTTTTCTGAAATCGACACATCTTTATGCAACCTTCTCTCAATCACCTTTTCCCATAATTTCATAGTGTGAGTGAGCAACTTTATACCCCTAAAATTATTACAATCCTGAATGTCACCTTTGTTCTTATACAAAGGGATTACTGTACTAGACTTCCATTCTTCGGGCATCTTAGCGATCCTAAAAATAACATTGAAAAGCTTCGTTAGCCACTCTAATCCCTCCTCACCCAAACACTTCCACACTTCCACCAGTATTTGATCTGGACCCTCTGCCTTCCCATTGGGCATCTTCCTCAGGGCCTCTCTAATCATGTCCTTACTGATATGACCACACTCCCGCGGGTCAATCCTCCTATCACCACGCTCTCGTTCCCTGCTTCGGAAATCTCCCATCCCTTCAACCATTGAGGAGATTGGAAAAGTATCTTTACCATCTCTCCTTGATTTCTGCATCCTCAAATAATATCTTACCATTTTCATCCTTAATGCACCTCACAATGCCTAAATCCCTAGTTCTTCCTTCCCTAGCCCTCGCCAGCTTAAAGACTTCCTTCTCCCCTTTCTTGGTCGCCAGTCTATGATATAACATGTCATAAGCCCGGCTCTTAGCTACCGTGATAGCTTTCTTGGCTACCTTCTTTGCTGCCTTATATTTAGCTCTACTAATCTCTCTCTCTCTCCATTCGCTCCACTGTTCATGAAATCAGTATATGCCTTTTTTTTCTCCTTAACTTTCTCCTTTGCCTCCTTGTTCCACCACCAGGCACCCTTTATTTTATTACCACCCCTTCTAGAAGTACCTAGGACTTCTTTAGCCGACCTTCGAATACAATCCTCCATTGCCTTCTACATTGCATCTGCATCCTCTACCCGCCTCCAAGCTCCTTCTTCAGTAATCCTCTCTGATAATAACATGGCGTTTTCCTTTTTGATGGTCCACCACTTAACTCTAGGGTCCCCGACTCTCTTCTTCTTCCACTTTGAACATTTGAACTTCATATCTAACACTAGCAACCTATGCTGAGTTCCTAGATACTTACTAGGAATCACCTTACAATCCTTGCAGAACTTCCGACTATCCGCCCTCATTAGGAAGTAATCAATCTAGGTCTTCACGGAGCCACTCTTAAAGGTCACCAAGTGGTCCTCCTTCTTCTTAAAAAAGGAGTTTACCACCAATAATTTATAGGCCACTGCAAAGTCCAGCATAGAAACTCCCTCGTTGTTTCTCTCCCCGAAACCGAAACCCCTGTGGGCCGTATCATACCCATCTGGGTCAACACCAATATGGCCATTAAAATCTCCCCCTATGAAAAGTTTCTCGCTCCGAGGTATCTCCTATATGACCATATCCAAATCCTCCCAAAATAACTTCTTAATATCGTCCGGCAGACCTATTTGGGGAACGTAAACACTGATCACATTTATGAATTCTGAACCCACCAAAACCTTAATGGCCATAATTCGGTCACTCTTACGCCTCACTTCAGCAACAAAGTCTACCAACGCCTTCTCAACCAAAATCCCGACTCCATTCCTTACCTTGATAGACCCCGAATACCATAATTTGTACCCATCAACTTCTCTAGCTTTAGCCCGCACCTACTTCGTCCCTTGAACACACGCTATATTAATCCTACGCCTATGCAACGACTTAACTAATTCTATAGACTTGCCCGTAAGCGACCCAATATTCCAAGACGCTAGGCGTACATTCTGAAACCCTCAACCCCTCATACCCCTATTTTCCCCCGGAGGACTGGCTGAAACTACTATATTGCTCGCCACTAGCTAATAATGGCCGAAAGATACTAAAAACAACCCATAAAAAATACTAATAATAAAATTGCCAAGAGACTAACTAAAAAAATAATGAAGGCACAAAAATTAGCAGCAAGGGCAATAACTAATAATGAAGCAGGGGCTAATATCAAGAAACTAACACCAATAGTAAAATGATTGTCAAGAGACTTACCAAAAGATGGTAAATATCAATGGCAAATAGAATAGCAACAAGTGCAATAAATAAAATGAAGCAGGGGGCAATGTAGTTGAAGAGGCCCCTACAAGCAGGAAGGGCACCAAACGGGAACCAATTACCAAAAACACTTCCAGGAAAATTGGAAATGAGTATGCCTATTTAGAAAGGGACGGCTTAGAGCAAAATTTAAAAAACACAAGCAACCACAAATTACAAAACCTCAAACTGCAACCTCAGTATCCGATTCAAAACCACCAGAAAATCGTGGAATCATATACGAACAAACTAGAAGGCAATGGCAGAGAATGAGAGTTGAGAATAACATGTGAATAGGGCAAATATTCGAACAGAGCAAATAAAATAATCTATCAGAGGCTAGGAGCAAACAATGGCAAATAGCAGTAGCAATTAAAGAAGAAATTTAGGAGTAACAAACAATGGGACATGAATAGCACCAATGTTGGCAATAAAAGAAGAAATTAGGGAGTAGCAAACAACTACAAAGGAAATTAGGGAGTAGCAAATAAGATATTCGAAAAGGAGTAGCAAACAATGGGAGAGAGAGGTAACCTGAGATTTAGTAGATGAATAGCACCAATGTGAATGAGCCAGAAGACAATGAAGGACACAGCTTGAGGTTCACAATCTTCTGCGTCAACAATGGCGTAGAGGAGAGACTAACCCGAGAAGCCCACTGGACCCCGCAACAGGAAGAACTCAGGGGGGACCGCTGTCGGCTACCGTTCTGATGTGCGATTGAAGAAGACGCCGGTGCCCGACTTATGTTACCGGCAAGCTGCTGGTCGACTCAGTGTCGCCGGCAGGGCAGTGGCTGCTTGGCTGTTTTCAAGGACGACCGTTCTGTGCTCCGTAACTTGGCAGATCGAGAAAGCAGCTAGACAGAGAGAGCAGCTATATATACACACACACACACGCACGCACACACATACATACATATATATATATATATATATATATATATATATATATATACACATAAAACATACATAAATATATATACACACACACA